>JAYXIM010027084.1:0-199155 GCA_037575425.1 Anastrepha fraterculus
TAACCCAAAACCAAAGCAATGAACTTCTTACTGAAATTTGCGATTTATTCTTGCTCAAAGTGTATTGGGTTGCTAGGAAGCTAAGAAGAAATTGTACCAAAATTTAACCAAATTTTTGGTTTTTTTTTTGTTTACCTAATAACTAGTGTAGGGTGAATTGATGATTGTTTGTTTGATACAGGGGACTGTCTATCCGGTGTCACAGATGGCACATTACAGTCCATTAAAATTTTATATTTTAGAAATATTCTATGCTTAGAGAAGTGGTGTCAATTTCACAGAGTTAAACTAAATTGCTTAGCTTGCAAGAAATTTTAATAAAAGAGGTTGTCTGTAAAGTCGGTTTACTGACGATAGCTTAACGTGATAACGTCATAAGAAAATACTGATTGAATGGTTGCATTTTCAAAAGAAAATTTTAATTTTATTTGTTTGATAGATATTTTGTATGGATATAGAGAATGAGTTAACATTAACATAACATAATATACTTTAACATAACATAACATAACATAACATAACATAACATAACATAACATAACATAACATAACATAACATAACATAACATAACATAACACAACACAACACAACATAACATAACATAACATAACATAACATAACATAACATAACATAACATAACATAACATAACATAACATAACATAACATAACATAACATAACATAACATAACATAACATAACATAACATAACATAACATAACACAACATAACATAACATAACATAACACAACATAACATAACATAACATAACATAACATAACATAACATAACATAACATAACATAACATAACATAACATAACATAACATAACATAACATAACATAACATAACATAACATAACATAACATAACATAACATAACATAACATAACATAACATAACATAACATAACATAACATAACATAACATAACATAACATAACATAACATAACATAACATAACATAACATAACATAACATAACATAACATAACATAACATAACATAACATAACATAACATAACATAACATAACATAACATAACATAACATAACATAACATAACATAACATAACATAACATAACATACCATAACATAACATAACATAACATAACATAACATAACATTACATAACATAACAAATTACCCCGTATTAAAGCACTTATCAACAGCTTTCATTTGATACCCATACTGTACATACACAACCAAAGATTACCCGGGTCCACGTTTTGACCTATATCTCGAGACCCCAGTCACGGAGCGGCATGAAAAATACTCTGTACTAAAGCATTCACCAGCAGCTTCAATTTGATATCCATATTGTACAAACACATTCTAGGGTCCACGTTTTGGTCTCTATCTCGAGACCCTAGTCACGGAGCAGCATGAAAAATACTCTGGACTAAAGCATTCACCAACAGCTTCCATTTGATACCCATATTGTACATACACATCCGAAGGTTACCCGGGTCCACGTTTTGACCTATATCTCGAGCCCTATTTCCAAAATAAAATATAACCATGTTACTTGTGGATGATGTAGCTTTCGAATGGTGAAAGAATTTTTAAAATCGGTCCAGTAGTTTTGAGCCTATTCATTACAAACAAACAAAGTTTTCCTCTTTATAATATTAGTATAGACAACATATCTTATAAAGTATATGGTAAATATTACCATACATTTTTTCCTTCATATATAATAAAAAAATTAATAATTATAACATTAAAACAACAGGTATTATTAACAAACTTGGTTTTATTTTAAATTCTTCAAGTGAATCAAATTAATAATAATCAATAAGAAGGCATATGCAAATACAAATACGTGAATTTATATATGTACATTTGCGCATATACATACATACATATATACGCTCACTTAAGTAGGAGAGAGCAAGATATCGAACGTTGCCGTTCGTTTGCTTTGTTTGCTTTGTCGTTCGTTCCGCCCTTTCGCTTGCAGTTCGTTCAATGCAATGAGAAAGGTAACGGCAATGAGCAAGGTAACACTAATATGAGCAAGGTAACGGCAATGAGCAAGGTAACACTAATATGAGCAAGGTAACACTAATATGAGCAAGGTAACACTAATGAGCAAGGTAACACTAATATGAGCAAGGTAACACTAATGAGCAAGGTAACACTAATATGAGCAAGGTAACACTAATATGAGCAAGGTAACGGCAATGAGCAAGGTAACACTAATATGAGCAAGGTAACACTAATGAGCAAGGTAACACTAATATGAGTAAGGTAACACTAATGAGCAAGGTAACACTAATATGAGCAAGGTAACACTAATGAGCAAGGTAACACTAATATGAGCAAGGTAACACTAATGAGCAAGGTAACTACATATGAACAGTAATGAGCAAGGTAACGACACATTTTTTCGTGCGTGCAGCCGGTTAAATCGAATTATAAGACGTTATCACGTCAATAATCTTGCACTACAACCAGGCTGTTATTTCCTAATCTGAGATACATTTATGTGTACTGAATGTACAGAAATGTAATTTTTTCATAAATACACCATTTCTCTGAACCATAGGTGACTAAGTATTGCCATAATAGAGTGACAAAAATGCACCCAAGTAGTAAAAATCAACTAGAGCCAACTTTTTAGCAAGTTAAGTATTACAGACGCCTGTAAATACATCTCTCAGCACTGAAAATTGTAAATAACAACATCCGTAACTGCACCGCAACCCTTCTGTTGAGGTAGCCCTCCATCGCCTGAAACCACAAAATTAACACATTGGTTGATGGTGTAATCAATTTGTAGTTTTCCCACACCGACCTGCACACAAACACATAAAAGGAAATCACTCAAACGGGAGCATAACTCAATATGAAGGTAAGGATGATGACAAGCGAAAAAAGTTAATGGGCAAAAAGAATAGGACGTGGTTGAGAAAAAAACGCCAGCGCGCAGCTGTAGTAATGTCACGGAAAGGTTGTTGCAAAAGGGCAACAGACTGGTGAAACTTTTTCACACCAGCCAAATACAAACAAGCCGCAAGGAACCCACACAAACAAACAAACAAAAGGGTGTGAAAAGTTTCTCACTACTACTTTGCCGCTGTTGGCACAATTGAAAAGTTGGCAATTTTGTTTTTAATCGTTTTTTTATTTTTTCCCATGTAGAGGTTCCATGGCGCTACCAAGAATTTTTTTTATTCGTTTTCCTCTTATTTCTTTAAATGGAAATATATTTTTTACTCTATGCCTTTTTCATCGCTAAGCATCTGCACCCATTGCGCACTGCCTTTACAGCTACAGGCTAAGTTCGTCCAAGTGGAACGTGTATTGACGCAAAATCGAACGCATACAATGGCAAATCTTCCGAACAACACAAAGCATAACAAAAAATCTGTTCGAAATTTTTCTTGTTCACATGCAAAATCTAGGCGGCTGTTGGCTAAAGAATGTGGGCACCTACTTACTTGTCAAAAAAGTTTGCGAAAATATTTTTTCAATTTCAGCCACAGCCAAGGGCAACACACAAAGTGACAAATCCACACATACATACATTCGTATATACAGCATACAATGTACCTTTGGCCATCCACAACATGACAAGTTGACAATAATGGCCGAGCTGCAGACGCATACTTTTCAAGGAACGACTCATCCAAAATCCAGCCAAACTTCAGGGCGTTAAAAGTTAGTGGCCGCCATCACATGTGGCTTAATATGTTGGTATGCAAGTTGTAAGCCAGCATTTTTTATTCACTTACACCATAAATCACCGCCCTCATACGCTCAGAGGGCAAAGAAAGCACTGCAAGAGAGTATATGATGAGATCAAAGAAAAAAAAACACCCAGGACAGTGGCGACAAGTTGGCTGAGTCACACATTATTTATTAATCTTTTTGCGTCCGAGGAACCCGCATTGAGTAAAGTGTTGTTGTTGGAACTGCAAACGAGCAGGCAGTCAGTCAAGCGCTCAATTTGAATTGATCAAATTGTTCGAAATTGGAAGTAAAATGAAAAAGAATTTGCAAAAGACATTTTATTACGAGTACATAAGAACCGAAAGCTGTTCTTTGCCACTCCACCTATTCCTTACGCGTGCTCTGTTGCCTTGCGTGCACAGTTGGCGTGTGTTTCCAAAAATCCGTTCTCCTCCGCCTCTTTCAGTCGTGTACACAATCAAAATAATATTACTTTGATACCTGTTCACCCCCGCTAGTTAACCTGTCATGTTTGACATGCATGTTTATTGTATTCGAATCGGCCACCCTCCGTGGCGTATGAGTTACATTTAAATATAAATTGCGTGAAACTTTTCTACGCTTGTAGCATAAATGATCCCTTGCTTATTGTTGATTATGTGTAACCTGAAAGTTTTTGTGTTGTATGTTTTGATTTTGGTATTTCAATTCTCTAACGCACCTGAAGTGTGTAAAAATGGGTAGTTCATAATGCGTGGCTGCCCACCGGGGCGTATAAGTAATACAAAAGGCGAGTGAGTGATTCTTGCCCAATTGACAAGTTAATTTCATATTTTATTTAGAGTATGAACTGAGTTTAAATCATATTGGAAATAGGCCGGCAGTTGCTTTGTAATGTAAGGGCTGCAAATAATTCAACCCTGAGATGGGTTTTGGCTAGCAGAAATTAAATATAAAACTTTCCAGGTGATAAGAATTTAATCGGTAAGTTGTCTAGAATTTATTTTCTTTTTGTAATGAACCAGCTAACGAAACTGTATGCTGTGCTTGAATATGCATTTCTAATTAAACAAGAATTTGTAAATACGGTACACATATAGCCTGTTATTGGTGAATGGATTGCGCTATCGAGAGATGATTAACGATTTGTTATGGCCGGAATTGAATGGTATTGATCTGGACAACGTTTATTTTCAACAACCCAGCGCTACGTGCCACACAAGCAACGAAACCATTGATCTTTTGAGGAAAAAGTTTCCGGACCGGGTTATCTCTTGAAGAGGTGATCACAATTGGCCACCGAGATCTTGTGATTTAACACCTTGTGACTTTTTTTCCTTGGGGCCACGTGAAAGAGTAGGTTTACGCCAGCAGCCCAGGGTCGATTCAAGACCTCAAAGATGGAATCGTGAGACTATCGAGGACATAGGGCAGCCACTTTGCAGTTGGTTTAGAAGTGTGGGCTTAGAAATATGAACAGCAACATCTTGTATAGGAGCAGAGGGTTTAAAGAGCTCCAGGAATCATTTCGTACGCTCAGCAACGTCTAACACGGCATTTGTATTATAGCTTATTAAGTACTATTTGATGTGTCAACAGCAGCAGCAGTATTTCTGTCGGTTGTGAGCGTAGTGATAAAATGAGAGAGCAGCAGCACCAACCATAGAAGCAGCATACGAAGCACCTGTAGTATTATTCCGCTCGGTTCATCGAACTTATGAACATTCGGAAGCACCTGCAAACAAAGCAGTAGCAGCATTAGAGAGAAAAACTGCAGAAAGAGAATACCGCCAGTTCGGTCATCAACAACAGTTGGTTGCACCGAAGCAGCAAAAGTGGGAGTAGTAGAGAGAATAATGGGGAAGGGTGAACACTCCCTTTTACTAGTGTTACTTGTGATTTATGTTCTACAGTGTACAAGTAGTGTTTTTATGCAAGCGATTACTTAGACTTAAATATCTGAGATGCAAGCCTGGTTTAGTTTCCAATGAATTTATTCCCCCCTTCCATTTACCTCATCATATCCGCAGTGCCCCTCTCCAGGAATTAATTCCCAATTCTGTGCGAGTTTGTTGGAAATGTCATTCCCTTGCAGTACAAAAGTTCCTGTTGCAGTTGATGAGTTTGATATAAAAGTCTTCCTATTTCTGAGAGATGAGCATCTATCCTTGGTTTCACAGAAATAATGATAACTTCGATCCAAACACATCAATCTCTGTACCTTTTTCAGTTACTGACCGAGTAGCCGGTTATAATAAGTCGAGATTTGTATAAAGAAATCATTTTTTGTTTTGTTTTGTTCTGAATCATTCCATAAAGCTTAAACTTAATTGCATAGTATTTCTTGGTATTGCAATCCCCGATTGGCTCGTTACATTATCAATCCTACGACTCATGTGTCATCCTCAAGTTAGCCTCCATCGATTTAATTCCAAAGACTTTGCATAGACACAGGCTCTCGTGGCTTCTATTGAATCTTGTTAAGTGATAAATTTCATTTAGTCAAACGAAATGTTACGCAAAAATCGAAAGCATTTTCTCTGAGGTACTAGCTGCTATGACAACGTTGTTTGATAATGCTTTGCATGTGTTCCGAAATACTACATATTGTCAGCCTTTTACAATCCGGTGTCATTCATCTTTCGTTCATTTTTAGATGTTTCATTTATAAATGATTGCCTTTAAATTGCTGAATATCGTTTTTACAGCTTCAATTGAAAAAGTAATTCATTTCTCGTTTATGGAGCCACAAGGAACGCTCATTAAACCTCTCAGGTCCATCAGAGCGTAGCGATAGAAATGATCACAGTGCCCTAGCGCGCTTCGCCTAAAAAATAAAAAGCAGCACTCAGATACGAATTAATGGCTAATAATGTGCCAGTCAAAATGTGTGCGGAAGAATTTAATTTCTTGATGTCTCTGTTTTTGTAACACCAGTGACATGCCATCATTTCGGGTTTCAGCAGTTACTGTGGGTTCGCTCGCCCCTACGTGCAGTTAGCGAACGCATTTCTAAATATTCCTCCTTTGCCTTGCTTTCCCTTTCAACGAGTTTGTGCATTTCATTAGCCTGTGAGGGCTCTTCTCTTCTAAACACCCCAACAGTAAAGCATATATGGCAAAAAGATAAACTTTGATGGCGTTTGCGTAGCCGCAAGCGCCAGAAAAAAGTGAAGTCAATGTGTGGAAAAAACGAAAACAAAATCATACTAAAAGGGGCATGACGTTGAAATTGATGACAGGCCATCAACATCACTTTAACCTGAGTGCCAGCAAGCACACACACAAAGGCGTGGGCCTCGGGCAGCAAACGTCACTTGTCGCTCACATGGGGAAAGAAAAGTTATTCAGCCAACACGTAAATGTGTCAATATTATTTTTAACCCATTCGGCAACCTTTTTGTTACGTAATTTCTTGTCCATTTTTTATTGTGCTTTATTTTTATTTCGGGCCGTTTCGCCAACTGCTGGGCTTTAGGAAGGTCTTCTGTTGTAACATTATTTTATGATGCAAATTTTGGGGTCAAACTGGTTTGAAGTACTGCGCTGAGAGGCCACATGCAAATTGTACTCGTGAGGCGATAACCGCATTACTGTTGGGGCATGTGGCATGTGGCATACGGCGCATGCATATCAATATCGCCGATGGCAGCAAAAATAGTCGGAAGCGCAGTAAACCTATAAGGAGGGGGAATAGTCATGCCAACAAATAACCAGCTGCATCAGTAGCGGAAGCTGGAATTTTGAATGCATTTAATCCCTGACTATCAATTTTCCTCAATACCTCACTCGGCATATTCCCTCCGCTTCTGGGCATGGCTCTTGTGCTAAATAGGATTAAAATAAGCTTTTTTTATATAAATTGATTTTATTCATATGCATTTTGCAACTACTTTCTGAGCTCATTCTTCCCACACTGCAGCAATTGTATTGCTTATGTCACGTCTGAAATGCATCCTCCTCACACGCATTGGTCGCCCAGCATTTTGTGCAGCCCCTCCATTTCTTGCGGCAATGGACACAAATTTATTGCAATTGCACTAAAAGGGTTTCATTCACACACTCACAGATGCGAATGACTGTGCTCACTCTTCCGCAGCTGACAGAATTCACTCAAATATATTTTACTGTCAAGCGACCAGCTGCTTCTTATGCAGCAGCTTAGACTCCACATCCTTTGATCGGGCCAATAAAGCAACCAAATGTTACGCACATTCCAACGCAAAGCAGTCAGCAGCATCAGCGGCGACGTCAATTGGCTGGTTTGCAGTAAAAGTGCTAAGGCGTTAGCGGTGCGGGTGCAAGGATGATGAAGCTGGCGATGTCATGCATTCAATCTGCTTATAAAGAAGAACAGCTGCAAAGTGGGCGATATCTAGGCGTATGGCCAGGACGTGCACAGTGCAATGATCTCGCTAGAAACTGGGTGAAGCATACATTTTAATGGCTACGCTCATGAAGCAGCGCTTTCTGCCTCACAAACAGGAATGAAGTAGATAATATGCAGCGATAGTAAGTCGGCAATTGACGCATTACTGAACACAAAAATAATACGGAGCTGATCAATCGTATAAGAAAATCCAACAAAGGAAGACAATGCAGATCATGTGGATCTCTGGTAAACTGAACTTGCAGATGCACGCGCTAAATAAGCGGCAAGAGAGCCAGAAATAGCACATTCTCACTTTAATGAAAAAGACAAGAAAAATACAGACGGGCGGCAACTTAGTGACGAAAGCTTTTAACTAATCGACTGCTAGAGGTTGATTAAACTACCAGAGCTATCAACAAATCCTCAAAACTGTGTCAAATCCTATACGCATAAGTACATTCAATTATGAGCCAAAAAAAGATATAAAATGCTAGTAAATTTTATTCTTAATGGAAGGAGCCACGCCCACTTCTGGCTAAATGTGTTTATATCGATAATGATTCAATAAAACCCGACATAAATATTGCTGAACTGGGACAAAAACCAAGCCCATTATTATGTTAAGACTAAATTAGTCTACCATCAGGCCGTTTCTTTGATGCTTCAAGCCGCAACTCTCAACGTCTGTGATTTAGTTTGATTCCAAAAATTAACTGTCAGCGCAAATTAAATTTTGCAAAAGTGTGCGCGGATATATAAAGTTTGGCCTGGACCAAATTTATTCTTCTTTACTTGCTTAGATTCCAAACTTCTTTTACTTCTTTTGTGCTATATTTCCTCCTAAGAAGCTCACTGTCCTTCAAAGCAACATTCAGTCTGGGAAAGTCACTTGCCTTGCTTCCATCTGCCAATATTGACAATCGTAAATAAATGGCATCACCGCTCGCACGAAGGCGAAGTCGATATTGTCAGCGCAACAGTGAAAAGACCAGCATCATACTCGAGCGCATTTATTATATACTTATACTACATTCGCACACACAGCCGCACAATTACATGTGCATATCCAGGGCAATTGACGCATATTGAGCGCATTTGTGCGTGTGTACTAGCCAAATTGAATTTTAAGTCGCAACAACATTATGAATCGTGCCAAAGGCAACAGTAACAACGAACGTAAGATAAAGTCCTTTTGTTGTTGCCTACAGTATGGCGTCCATTGGCATTGATGTTTTGAAATATTTCGTCGACGACAAAATGTGTTGTCAACAACTGTAGGGGTGGAACAGCTCACAACTACTGGCGGTTACTCCAACTGAATTGAGTTAAAGTTAATAAATCGCGTGGTTAGACAGCTACAGCTCTGGCCCGTTGAACAAGCTGTGCACTTACGATAAACTTACCCAAAAAAATGTGCCAAAAAACATTTTCAATTTCAATTTTGGTTTATTGGAAAATAAAAAAATAGCCAAAGTGGTGTCTGAGCTGAAGGGGAGAATTTACAAGGTCAGTGTGGATTGACGGCTGGCTGTCACAAAGGCGATAAAGAATTCTACAGCATCACAACAATGCATACTTTGTGGCATGTGGCCGTGGCTGATGATGCTCGCCAGAGTAATCACATTATTACTGAAGCCTCGGTCAGCTAGTCAATTTGGTAATCCTTAAAAAGGTTAATTCACATACTCAAGGGTCACTCCCTTACTAAATTTCCCCCTTCTTCACCACTTAATTGAAAATTTATTTTCAATATCCGAGAAAGTGAAATTGCAGTCAAATGCGAAATTTGATTGAAATGACGAGCAACGAAATGGCGTGCAATAAAGTGTATTTGGCTCGCATACTCTGGCCTGGAGTACCCTGCAGTGTGTGTAGGTTTAGAGGGATCTGTATTTGTGCTCACATTCTCGTAAAATAAAATAATGTCAACGACGCGTAGCAGTTGAAAAGGTCATCGGTTTGGTAATTTGTAATCACATTAGCCCTTTTTACTTTTATGTAACCATATGGATAATAACCCGTATTGGTGTGCGTGTTTGGTCGCTGGTAGATAACGTCACCATTTTATTTATTCTGTACTTGGCTTATCTGGTTTTCTATCCGTTGAAATTTTGTCGTAAACATTGGAGGACCGCCTAGATTTTTACGTTGGGTTGTTCGAAATAATTTGCTGTAATGAGTTGCCTATTGACCCAAGAGTAAGATTGTCAGACAATGGTATGAGCAGTCTCGCAAATATGAGGAAGAAGGAGAGCATCACGTTGCAAAACGATGCATACCGTTAGAGCCTTAGGTTGGTGGTCAATTGCCTAATGGTGCCACTTTGTCAAGGGTTTATTAACTTCCTTCAGATACCATTAGCTGCTGTGTCTTAATATCAGCAAAGCATGCAGCTGCCAGCGCAAAATTTAATCCCTACATTGTCAGCGGGCCACCAGAGACTCGTACCTGTTACTTGGAATATTCGGGGTCAAAATACACATACTCGTACATATATTACGTGTGTGATAATTTGGGCAGCTGCGATAGTTCACCAGGCTCATTTTGGTCCACAGATTTCTCCTAGAAAAGTTATCCTTCCCGACCTTAGGTAAAATTAATCACCCAGCGAGACTGTATTTAAACTGTTAAGCACTTCGTAAAAGTAGTTCAGTGAACCCCTAGTTTTTTATTTCCATTTCTTCCTTGTTAACTTCACTCCGGAGCATAGAAACTCGACATGACTCTTCCATTGTATACGGTCCTCAGCTGCTGTTATTGCGCCGTTGGCATTTGCTACCTTCCGTAACAATGATCTTATACAAGTATTCATTGGCCTCTCATGACCTCTGCTCCCTTGCGGGTTCCAGTCCAGTGCCATTCTCATGATGTAGCAGAAGCTTTCGACAAACACCACCGGACACTCCTCAACCATTACATGTCTTATTTTATTGTGTTTGACTCCATACGACTTTTGGGCAGAGTTAATTGGCTCATAACGTCGTGTAGGACGATGGCGAAAAGAAGGGGCGACAGGGGACAACCTTGCCTTACGCCTGCGTTGGTGGTGAATGAGCTGGTGATGTTGCCGGTGTGAAGCACTGTCAGTTCGGAGTTCTCATAAAGGGCTACTCAACGCCAGCCATATTGAGTCTTGTTTGGTTTTGCCGAATGCGTTCTTAAAGTCAACGAACAGCATGTAAAGCGGCGAGCGCCACCCAACTGATTGTTGTACTATGATGCGATGAGTGGTCAACACAGCTTCGGTGAGGACGAATTCTAGCGTGCTCGTCTCTTAAAGAGCGTTCGATACGTCGGAGCCTGGTTTGTATGATCGTGGCTAGAATTTTGTAGATGGCATTGAGCAGGGTTATTCCTTGGCTGTTGACAGGGGCAAGCAAATCGCCTTTCGTGGACAGCTTAACGATGATGCCTTTTGTCAAGGACGGAGACAGCTTTCCATTGGCCCAGACTGCGGTGATAAGAGGATGAACAATTTTCGCTGAAGTTTGCAGGTCGGCGTTCAATGCTTCTGGTTGTACGCCATCTTCGCCCGTGGCTTTGCTAAGCTTCAGCTGCTTAATTGCATACTTCATCTCCGCTTGATTAGGACAGGATGTTGTTATTCTGCTGCTGGCTGTTGTGCTGCCCACTCTTTTCTATGGCTCTTCTCGATAAAAGCATTCAACTAAAGTTATCGGTTTGATGTCAGAATCAGCTCCCTATCACTTTTTACCCTTTCATAAGAAAATTGATGAATTCAATCAACAACTGCTGCGCAACGAACTCATAGTTTTGCTCCTATTTTAATAGAAATGCTTTACTCTGTAGACAAATTGTTATTCTCGATTACTTCACTGACCTGCCCTTTATGTAGTAGTAACTATAATTTTGAAATATTTCTTTCCTCCGGTCATTTTTTCAAAACTTTGATCAATAATCCGCATTATAGTTTTAGTTAAAGGTCAGTAATAAATGCTAAAGGGTTTACTGGATGGGGAGCATATTCAGTATTCTATTGTATTACCGAGAGCACAAAAAACAATCAATAACACATCTGCGTTCCGGATACTGTAGCGCATTAAACTCCGAATGAACTGAGAATGTCGGGGTCGTTTCTGCATAGGTAGAAACGACCCCGACATTCTCAACATATGTCCAGTACGATTCTCGACTTATATCACGACCCTAACCACCTATTCATATGACCCCTTAGTCCCACTCAACACCCCTCTTCCTTTGAACTCACCCTATCGAAACAGCACATTACGTGGGCCTTCCCTTAAATGAGATTGCTGATCACGACGTTGGTCTCGTCATGCTTGGCAGGGCTTGATGAACTGCTACAACAGCAACAACCCACTTTTTCACAATTATAAATTTCTCTTACTAATACTTACTCTCCATACTTACTTCCAGCATATGCAAACATTCTTAGCGCCACATTTAACACTCAAAAACAGCTCATCCAAGAACTCCATAGCAAACAAATTTATGCCAGTAATGCAATGAAAATTAATCCTAGATAGAAAACATTGCTCAAGGGACGACATTGGCTGGAATGTTTTCTTTGTCTCACATAATTTTCTTATAAAAATATTTACTTTGGTTTTTAAGTGTACTAGAAACACAAGAAATCCGCACTAATCCTTATCACCTACAAAACACTGTCAGCAAAGCCCAGAAACTAGCAGCCGCATACATGTGCAGCAAGCACACACACATGCACATACAAGTACACATGCGAGTGTGATATGTGAAAGAGAGAGCGGCAAAAAAGGCTATGGGAATACGCTCAATATGTGAATATGTAACATAAAATACGATTCTAAGTTTTTGCATGTAAGGCTTTGTAGGCACTTAATGTGCACTTGCTTGCTTGAGCATGCGTTAAAGTGTGTTTAAGAAAACTTTAGCTGTCACATCCTTATTTAATATCCTGCTTGGCGCTCGACTTGCCTTAGTCGATTTTAAAGACGGAACTTTATTTATTTGCATATGCGAAAGTGTGAAGAGGATTCTCAACTTTGGTGAAAATTGTGTCCTGACCGAACACTTTGTCCCATAAATTTATTAAATAACTGTTAAATGACAGTGTCAGCAAGAAAATTTGCAACTTCAATAACAGGAAAACTTACATGTGTACGAATATGCATATGCGTGTAAGTATAAGCAAATGGGAAAATGTGTTTGCACTATCGCTTCATATCGTTTGCATGAAGTTCACTTGTGTGATAATTTTCTACTAATGGTTTCAAACAATTTCCGCACAGAAGCAGTCTTCGAACTAATATTAATTAGCATATATTCACACACACACACACACATACAGATATATAATCGTATATCTGTATAGCACAAATACATGTAAAAACTATAGTATCTTTGTTTCTGTTTCACTTAATTGATTTTTAAAATGTCACATCTTGACTAATATTTCCTTGCCCTTCAAGTATTAAGGGCCACTACACAAGTATAAGATTGTCATCTGCTGTTCATGAAATGTGCACCAATTTTGCCACAGATCAATTCCTGCGACATTTTATATGGCTGCCATCCCACTCCACATTAATTTCACTCCGTATTGCTTTTCCATGTCCTAGTCGCCTTCTGTTGCTTTTAATTTAAGTTTTCCAAAACTCAGCAAAGCTTTTGTGCTTTTGTCACATGCAAATAAGGGAGTGGATTGTGCCTGCTTGCTGCTATCAGTCAATAACTTTCGAAGGACAACACAAATTACAACAAAAATTCTGCAAAATTTTGTTAGTGACCTTTGACACCGATTTTCAGAACAACGCACTTCATCCACGCTTCGATGTATACAACCACAAGCAAGAATGGTGACTTAATTTTTGCTTAAGTGGCTGCATTGACTTCGATTCAAAAGAGGCTAGTTTCGGCAAAGGGAAAAAGGAAGTGAATAGCGTTTGGTGAAAGTTTAAATTGGCTAAACGTGCAACTGACAATTTATTTCATTAATAAAGTTCATGCGAGAGTTAGCATAGCAAGCGCCGTGGGTTGATGTACAGGGTGTAAGCCCCACTGCAAACAGTAAACATTAGAATACAATTTTAACATTGCGTCATTTCCGACGATTTGTATAAATAGAACACCATCAAGGCGCACACCATTCATTGGAGAAGAGAGGGGCCTTCAAAGATATATGCACCAGTAGTTATTAAAAATGAACTATAATCTTTGATAGCAGTTTTAGATTTGGAGATTGGCATGCGATACAGAACCTAAGTTATCAAAGGGTGACTTTGCTGTTTATAAATTGTTTTCACAAAATATTTGCCTAATTAATAAGCCATTGATAAAATCTCTGTTAGAAAAAAGTTATGTTGACTCTGTAAACTCTTGACTTTAGGCTCTCTTTCATTTTTTGCTGATTAAAGGAAAACTCCACTCGACTATCATTTGTTTCATTGATTTGAAAATGCTAAGAGATGAGTCTGTCATTCAACAAAGCACGAGAAGGGGCATATTGCACACTCCTTTCAAAAACAGATTTCCCCAAGCTTTCCAAATGAGACATTAAGGTAGTGTATGAATATAAACATGATCCCACGTTGAATACACTTATTAAACTTGATTCTTCATACTCTCACTTTTTTAACGAAATGCTAAAAACGTTCATAAGACAGTAAAACCACTTAAGAAAATGCGTTTGCCTTTACTATCAGCAAATACCATCAACACCGCAAAACTATACACCTTTGTGCATTGAATATTTCAAACTGCTGAACTCAATAGCACTGCATGTAGAAATATGTATGTAAGCGCACAAATATGTAGACATATCTACTAGATTGCTTGTTTGTAATCGGACTTTGCTACTGGGAACTTAATTGATTTTTCAAGTATTCAACACTTTTCACTATCTTTATAACAATCACTGGCACTACCCCTCTTCAGTTTTCGCTCTGCACATGCGGAAGGTCAACAAGCAAAGTGCTGGCGATAGCACCAAAAAAGCAACAAAAATAAAGATGTGGAAATTTCATAGATATACTCGTATATGCACTACCACTAAGAATTAAATGTCACTCATACGACCTGGCTGGCCGAAGATTTCATGCGAGCACAGTGTGTGTGGAAACTAAGCTTTTGTTGGTCGTCGCTCTCTAATACTTTGTTGACTGCTTTTGATAATGCACTTCTTGTTGTTCCCACTTGGCTCTTGCAGCTGCGGAAGGTCAGGTGGCAATCGGAGGAAGTGCAGTTTAAATGCAATTTATATGCAAATTGCCACCACTCACAGGAATAACTTTATGCAATTGGCGCTTGGCTATGTGGAGCAAAATTTATTTGAAAATGCAGATTATTGAATTTTGGTTGCCATAATATTTGGGCAAATTATGGCTACTAACCGAGGCCATCCATTTCAGCCTTCGATCGCTTCCGTCTTATTCCATCATTTGCACTCAATGGAATAAAGAGGGAGTTGATTGCGTAATTGTACTTTCTTTGTGCGTGTGTGTAAGTTCGGTTATGTTTGTTAATAAAATTTGTAAATATGTGATATATTTAGCAAAATTCTCTTCAGTAGGTAAAACCTGAAGAACAATAGAGTTTTGCAGAAATAATTTGATTAAATTTGATTATTCAAATTATCTCATAAGGGGTTAAAGATTCCTTTCCGCTTTGAATTTCGCACTTGAATAGAATCGCCCATACATGTATATGTCTTTACTGATAAACAACTTTAGCTGTAAAATTAATTTGGGCATTCCAATATGAAATCAAAACAATTTCTAATTAACAAAAGTTCTCCAGGGAAGGATTTAAGTACTTACATAGGCACACTTCATACTAGCAAAGAAACTGTGACTTGGTCAAAAAATATTTCCCGCCTATCGTAAATCTGCTATACTTGTCCATCTAGTACACTTGCCAACCAACAAAAATCGTCAATTACCCTTTTCGGGTAGTGGTCTACATAGAATAAGTGAGTGATTACACTAACCAGATTATCAGCAAACAGTTCTTAAAAACCGCCTCTCATATAACTCGTACAAAAGAGAGCGAGAACGTAGATTTTATACCCGTCATGAGTTTTAATTAGCACGAGTGCATTGGACAAAGTGTGCAAATTAACTTATAGAAAAATCAGTACACACCCACCCCTGCACTACTGTAAGCTTCACTGACAGCTCCTTCATCAAAAGTGACAACCTCAACTCTACCCGACTGAAATCTTTATCATCTTATTATAGACCTTACTTTGGGAGATATAGCGAAGTTGCACTGAGGATGATTCGGGCAAAAGGATAAAAGAACTAACACTGAAAAGCTATACTTCACTAGAATACTGGACTATTTTAAACTTCATATTTCTGCAGGCATATTTTTTGCCTAATATACTTTTGACAGGCCAATTCGCAACTAAGCCAAAAACAAAACACATGAAATGTTGGGTTGTCGCAACTAACTTCAGATTTTCTAAGGTCTCCAACAAGGCCCTTAGATATATCGGGTGGTTTTTTAAGTGCTTGATCACCTAAAATGAGAATGCAAAACAGACGTATTGTGAGAATACGTTTTTTATTACAATCTGGTAAATAATCTGGAATTTACTTCTTCAATAAGATATCCGGCATATGTCCGTAAATTTGCCCATCTGGTGTCAATGGTGGCTTGAATATAGCAATAATTCGTTTGTCAAGCGCGCTGTATGGCAAGTTGCAACATCTTGTTGAATGTGCTGTCGTCGATGTTTAGTTCATTAATTTTTATAAACAAAAGGGCTCGATAGCATTCGCCATATACCATAACGGCAGCTCCTTCCTCATTTCGAAAGATATAAGGACCGATTATGCCGCCAGTTCATAGAAGCTTCGCGAACATATTTTTTTTTTTTTCAAAGAAAATATCCATCATTTTGTTGTTCTAGCACTAAACGTCTCAAGCTATTTTGGCAAACCTTACTGGACAGAAATTTTAACACAGTTTGCCATTTTGAACTGTCAAACCATAGTTATCGATATGGATATTTCTCAAGCAGCTAAAAACACGCCGGATACCATAGGTACACACACCCGTTACCAAATGAATCAAAAGCGGATACAAGTTAATAGAAACCATCAATAAAATTTGAAGTAAGCCTCAGGTTAAAAATGGCTTCTCGATAAAGTTTTGAATTTACAATTTCGCACTTTCTTGTATGGAAACTATTCTGCAAATTGCCTTAAACCCCAATTACTATCTCAGCTTACCCCGGTAACCCGGTAAGCACTTTTTTATGAAACTGCTTCTTAAGTATCTCAAAACCACATCTGCTGACTCTGGTACTCTTCAAGAACAGCCTCTCCAACTATCAACAGAGGCACTTATTTCGTCAGTTTGCTATTTTACAGTTAAGGAAAAAGTTCGAACTAATTGCAATGAACATGCGGGTAAATTTTTTACGAAAATACCAACCCAAGTGCAGGAAAATTATGCATTTACTTTACGTTCTGTATATTTGTGTAATTATTCCTTTTTCTATTTTTTTAGGCCTTTTCTTTTTTGTAACTAAATCACTCATTTGTCACACCCACAAGGATGTGTGGGGTGACACAATTAAAAGTGCCTCATGCGCAAACGTAGCAAAATGTCGTTATGTTTTTTCTCTCTTTTCAGTTAACGGTGTTTCACACAAAAAACTAGCACATTCAGTGAATGAAAGTAGTGCATCAATTGTAACAGAAACTTTCAAATTTTGCGGCCATGAGCTATAAAAAATTACTTTCAAAAAGCAAAAAACTCAGCCGTAATTCACGAATGAGTGTGGAAATTAAAGGACGGCAAACTTCAAGTGGGTGCGCATGGGCAAGCAAATATCATAGGTAAGTATGGCAATAGGGAAGAACATAATGCAATCGGCTCCGAAAATGCGTTCAGCATAAAAATACATTTGCTGTGAATAGATATGTATGTGCATGTGGGGCATAAAGGCATGTAAGTGTTTGAGTTTGTAAAAAGCCAAATTTGAAAACGAATTTGGCCAAACAATGGCAATCGTATGACATAATAAATGGGAACTCGAGCGCAGTGTTAGAATAAAAAAAATACGAAAGTCAGAGTAAAAAGATAAAGTTGTTAAAACATCATGCGCATACATATACATAGAAATAAAAGTATCGCGTCGCAATTTTCTTTTTTTTTGTGCTATTATTTTTAAGTTAGAAAATACTTTTCACACACATTTCCCATTCATTTTCAGAAGCGTCAGTGAATGTTGTGAAATGTTGTTTGTGAGGCATAAAAATGCAGAAAAATATAACATTTGAAATGCACTCAACTTGTGACATATTTCAACTAAAAAAAGTACGCGCATGGCATCCCAGTGAACAATTTTGATCCGTTAATATGAAATCCCTAAGGACACAAAATGATAGCACGACATGTATGTATATCATCTTTGACATTTGTCAGTATACAGATGTACCATTTCAACCAGTAGACGCTTACACGATAGATCAAGGCATTAAAATTTTGGTAACTTATTTTGAAAATGGTTGATCTTTGGTGAGCATATCGCGAAATTCGCAATAATTTGGTTGAAGTAATCATTCGAATGAATCGACAATTGAAAATTGATGAAAGAAACTGGTTCTGTGTAGGTTGGAAAAAGAACTGCCAGACCTAAAACTAGACGTTCTGTTTAGAATTGTTCTGATGTAGCACAAAGCGTTGCTGATCAACCTTCAACATCCGGATCTCAACAATTAGGTATTCATTATTCATTTGTCTTACCTGCAGAAGAGCTCATGGTGGGCATTTAAATGAAGAAATTTTTTCCATATAATTAAATAAATGAAACCTTTAATAATAAAGTAAATAAAAATAATGAAACCGTAAAGAATCCAAATTTGTTTAAATAACACAAATTAAATTTATCTTAAAATAACATCTAAGCGCGTCTTTTGAAAGATCCTTTATTTGCTTTGATGAAATATTTATAATACCGTAAATAGTATAAGTATATCAGGTTCGAGTGTATTTCTGCCATGAAAAAGCTCCTCACAAAAAACCATTTTGCTCTTCGGAGTCAAATTAAACCCGCAGGGCCCCCCATTAGTGGAACAAAATCAAGACGCACACCACAAATAGAAGAAGGAGCTCGGCCAAACGCATAACAAATGTGGAAGCGTCAAACATAATTTTCGATATTCTAGTGAAATATGATACAAACATAAAATACTTCCATACATTCTACATAAATGCTACCTTTTGTGAAGAGAACTACTTGCAAAGAAAGTCTGCACTAATGAGATACATTTTTTCAGTTCATAAATAGTTCGAACTCGGTATCTACAAAACGTTGAGGAAGTAACTGGTTTCGGAAAAGGTTTAAAAGCTACGTAATTCAACTACTAACTTAATATGCCAAACGCAGTTCAACTTTATTATTCATGTTTGAACGTTTCGGAGCCAATTTGAGTTAACATTTTTGTGTCAGTAGTCGGCCTTTACAACGTCACTCAAAGCTTTATTTGATTAACAAAAAACCCTTGGCTTCGTGATGCTCTGAATCTTAAACCAATATTGTCAATACAGTCTATAGAATTATCAATAGAAGATGCACCTCTATATACTTTTCTTCAGATATAGAATTAGTAACTTTTTCACCTGAATTATTTCCAAAGTTTAGAAAGCCGTTGTCTGCTTGCCCCACATTTCTTTCACAGCAGACACTATTTCACATTCCAGCCTAGAATACTGGCTGTCTAAGAACTCAATATAGAATATTAAACTTTATAAATGAAATTTTAACAAAAGTGCATTTGGTTACTTTTGATCAATTTAAAAAACCTTGACGATGCCTTTATAATTTAGGATAAAATTTGAGCTTAAGTAGCTTGAGCAGAGTTTTTCTGCTGCTTCTTTTCACCAGTTAGACTTTGAAAATGTGTCAAAAATAAAAATTTCACAAGGACTCGAGATTTTCTGCTAACATAAATAATTTATTGAATATATAAGGCGGTTAGATGTCATAGAGTGAATCATGTTCGACTGCATATTAGTTTACGAGTATTTAACTATCTTTTGTAAGAGCAGGTAACCCTTTAACAGCATTAACAAACTCGTCATCAATTTTCCAAAAACCCACTTATGGCGTCCGTAGAAAAAAGAATGAGCGTAAGCTTCAAATTATCCAACTGCGTGCGAAAATATTTGCAATGACGGATATGAACCGATTATAGTTTCGAAGTACAATTCATTGGCATTCGTTCAGAACCAGTGATCGTCTCTGCCGGGTGCATACTCCACCAAAGCCACGCACTGAACATTGAGTTCCTGAGCTGATCAGGGCGGGTGGTATGCTTTTAGCAACAACAATGTGAAAGTGAAAAAGGGCGTATATACTCACCCATACCTGCGTACTTTTCATGCTTAATGCTACAACAATAACTACAGAGGCGTATAACACTCGTTTGCATACCTAACAGCAAAGAGTTACCAACACACGCACACATGTACGCTGCAGTAGATAGAAAACACCCCGTCCCCTTTCTCTTATCGCGCCCACACCCACCCACTTGCACTTTCGTTTGTGTTTTTAGAAATTTAGAGTGGGTTTTAAATATGCGTGAGTGTGTATGTGTGCGTGCATATGTGAAAGTTTTGTTGCAGCATTCACTTGAACTCACTGAAAGCAACGAGCCACAGCATTTGAAGCGCTTTGTTTCTAGGGCCTCAATATTGACGGTGTGGTAGCTAGCGATTCTTGTTGTTGCTGCTGCTTTTTGTATGGCAGTTACTGTTGCAAAAACTGGGTTAACGAAGGCGCGCTGACACACTTTGATGCATACCTATGGAAAAGAAAAGAAGAAATACAAAATGAAATAAGAAATATGTGAAATGAGAAATGGGAAATGAGAAAAAATGTGTTAAAATTTAGAATAAATAGAAATGCCATTAAAAACCTATAGCTTGACATATATTGCACACAAACTGCAAAAAAAAGTGCTGTGCTGTATAATATTAAAACATTTCTCCTCAATAAAAACCTAAAAATAAGAAGTTAGTTTTCATATTTTACTTTCTAAAAGAAAATAGTAAACACAGTTTTAACGCAAGCTACCAATATTTGCAATTTTCGTTGTTTTTTCACTTTGATTGTTGACTTAAATATGCAAGCAAGCGCCCACAAAGCACTTGTAGAGTGCTCAGGTGCAAAGGTTTGTGGGCATTAGCGCACCCGTAGTGCGGGCGAGTAGGGAAATTGGATGGCTCTGTGCCTCAAAGTGCGCACAAAGCTCTTGAAAGTGCTGAAGTGTAAATATGTGGGAGCGTTCGAAGTGCTGCGGTGGCGGAAGGAGTCTGAGAAGGGAATTGCATGCCTGTGCGCTGCAAAAGTGTGAACGTGAAAAAGACGAAAAGTATAAACAGTTATGTATACTCATGTGTGCAGTACATGCTGACGCATGCATGTATGCAGCCTCTGCGTGACAACTGGAAACTCAAAGCGACCTCAGACCGCAACCACCAAGCCAACCAGTCAGCAGCAACAGTGTGAAGCAGCCAAGGAAAACCAGCAGAAACCATAACAACAGCAGTGAAAGTAAAAATTAAATAAAACACAGTAACTCCTCTAATGAATACAATAAAGAAAACGCAGAACGACACACTCGATTTTAACAGTAAAAAACAAAAGGAACTTATAAAAGAAGACGCCCCCACCAAAAGAAAAAACAAATTTAATTTAATAAAAAACACAAAAGCACAATTTCCTCGAGTTTTTGTAACTTGTTTCAGTTGTTTCGCTTTCATGCACTTTCACCTTTGCTTGTTTTTAATTATTTTTCTCGGTCTGTCGCTTTTTCTCGCCTTTTTTAAAATCCCTTGCTTATAATCTTTGTTTGAAGATTTCATATTTTCGCTCCCTCAATGCCTTTGTACTCATTCACTCACGCTTTCATTTCGGATTTCTCTATTGAGGAGGTGAATTCAAATTTATTTCAATTCAATTAAATGTCGTTCCGGCAAAATAGACCTCTAACCAAATTCTTAAAGTAAAAGCTGTTAAACGCGTCAGCTTATGCGTATTTATTCTAGCGAATCAGCGTTTTTCTGGATGCAAAGAATTAAATTCTCAGAGCCATTACTGACTTTTAAAAGTATGTCTCCCTATTTAAAAATCTCGTCGTGCAAATGGCGTTAAAAAGCACCAAAAATGGGAGGGGCTTTCTGGCTTTGGGAAAGAGTATGAAGCCCAAAAATTTGTAGATGTTTGTTTCTTTATTTCCCAATTTATTTTATATATCTGTCCATTGACAATAAGTTTGTTGTTTAACAAATAGGTCAGGATTTGCAAATAACCAATAATTTAAATAAGTTAATTCTTGATTTTTAAAGGAACTTGTATAGGAACTTTGAACAAATAAGTATCAGCTCGAAGACGCAGTAACGGTATACCCTTACGAACTGCGAGGAGGAAATGCCCTCGCCCCGTGACTGCCTAAGGCAAAGCCGGCAACCTAGGAATCAGACACGGATGCGGAAGACCACTCCTCTACCCGTCTTAAAATTCAAGGACTAACGAGATCCATTTTACTTTTAGGCAAATCTCGGATTGCTATAAAATATTTATTGAATTATTTAAGAAATTCAATGAAGTGGTCCAGTTTTATTTTTATTATTGAAAGTTGTAAGATCTGAATATCTGGGCAAGAAATATCATGCTTTATTTCTTACGTTTTCCTTTTGATTGCTCATCTCAAAGGCATCAGTCAGAGTCGGTACCTATTTTCAGTTATGGTTTCAGCAGCTCATAATAGGCTCACAAGTCTACCCACTTCACATCCCCCGTCACATTTCCTTTTTATTTCTTAACGTATAGAATTTAATTCGCTTATCAACGACTTTGTCTACACTTTAGTAACTTCTTGTATTTGATATGGGTATTTATTTATTTGCCTGGCGCTCGGAGTCCACGAAACTCAATTCTTAACAAACCCTAAAATCTGCAATAGCATATAGAAGAGACCACCGTAGTGAACTCTAATTTATTTTCGAAAAGGTATCCCTTCAACATCTTATGCATTTTCTGCCTTGAAGCTTCTGATCAGCGTTAAACCTCCTTAGTTACAAAAAGCATCCTTTCAATCATCTACAATCTACATCTCTCATAAAAAATGCAGATGTTATCATTTGCTTGCTTAACTGGCTGAAGCCTTCAGCAGATAATATGAGAACGTACAGCCTTTGGCTGATGAGGTCTGTCACCAAATAATTGTTTGTCCATTTGAAATATTTCATACAAATGAGCAGCACTGGTACCAACGCGCTTGTTATAGCTTGCAGAGTTTAGTTTACCGCTCCGAAACATATTCTTTCGAAAAAATGTCTATCTATTTAAATATAACCGCAACATGCGTTTATAACTTTTTTGGACAGCCCTACTCTACAAATTTCATCAAACTTATGAAACATAATGTTTTATACACATCATTGATACTTACCAGAATTGGAAATATTGAGACACGGCAAAAATTCACTAATAAAGATAAGAATCCTATTTCGCAGGAATTACATGATTCTGGTCTTGAAAATGTGTGTACGTAAATACATATATAATTGGCGCTTACACCCTTTACTAGGTGTTTGGCCGAGCTCCTCCTCCACCAAGTTCTAAAAATGTAGGAAATTACAGGTTTAAGCTGACACCGAGCGGCAGCTGATTTTTTAAGAGAAGCTTTTTCATGACAGAAATACACTTGGAAGTTTGTCATTGACTGTCGAGGGGTACCCACTGTTAGAAAAAACTGTTGCTTTCATTTGGTGTAAATTACCCGAACCCGGGCATATCCGAATGGTAGTCACGCGCCAACCCATTCACCTACGGCGGCCACTAAGTTAAAATTGTAATACTAAAAATAAACAAAACTAATGTATTTTTTTTACAAAACACAGAACAAAAAATAGCAGAGTTTGACCGCCTCGCCTAGAGGGATTTTCTTTCAAAATAATTTTAAAGTTGTCCCTTTTAATCCAGTTGGCTCCCTTCGTTGACTAATCTAATATTTTCAGGTTTTCTTTTCAATTTTTTCTTCTTTTTATTACTTTGCCCATCCATAATGGCGCCTGTAATTTTTCCATCTGCAATTTAATTTTAAAATTGAATTGGCAGCATTTTCTACCGTCGCAAAACAACAACAACTACTGTAAAAAGTTGGAAGTATGAAACCAGTAAAAACGTCAGCGCTCTCCCCACTACCGCAACTACACAAAAACACACGCCTGTGGCGAGTAAACATGGCAGTTAAACAATAGCCCAAACGAGCAGCATACGCACAGCATTCGAGTTGAGGGCGTGGCCACACACAATGATTAAAGTTGGCGCTCACCATGCTACGGTGCTGTCTCTGCCCTGTGGCGTTCGCGCACAATTAGAGCGCGCATTTCAATAATGCCGCCCCCGACAACGCCCAACAACAACGGCGGCGCTGTAGCAACTTTTTAATGATGCCATCGGCTGGCTGACAACCCAACGGCTGGTAGCCTGTTTTGGCTGTCATTCTCCCTGCCACTGCCCCTTCATTATTTAATTTTCCTCACTTTGCCTTCTGCAGCCACAAAAATTGCGTCCATCTGCTTGGTGTTAAATAGTTAGCGGTGTTGGTAATTGGCTGTTGTTGCTGCTTCTGCTGCCTAAATGGATGATGGCTCGGTGTAACAAGCCCTCACCTGCCACTTCCCCACACCCAAATAGAAACGATGGCCAAAAAATTACTTAAGGGTGTTTAAATTAAATCGGATTTCATGAATATTGATTGATTACGCTCACCTAGGGCAACGTCAGCCATCGGAAGGACAACTGGAAAAGAAAACTTGTGCGAAGTTACAACAAATTGTATGGGGAAAATGAGGAGAAAAACTTTTGCAAGAAATTAAAAAACACCTTGGTTTTTTTATGTTATTATAATACATTCAGTTTTTATCCCTTCTGACCCAATTTGTGTGGTTAAAATGAGCTTGCAACGGTAGCGGCCACAAAGAAGGTTAGAAGGTGAGTAATTGTGTGCATTTCATTTACATTTCGGCTTGGCGAGATTTTTAATTCAATTTTCCAATTCATTTCTTTTCATCCTTCTCTTCCATTTTCTTTGCAATTCAACTCATTTACAGACTTCTTAGTACACGGGAAAGCTGACTGTTTTAATATTTTTTAACCAAATAAAATTTGAAGCTTTGAAGAAACGTTTAATATTTTGCAGCAAAATGCACCCTAACGGCTGCGTGGTTGGGGATTTTCCTGGGCAAACTTTACTTTTCTTTTATAACCCAGACTTTCAGATAAACTAGGTCTCAGTAATTCCCCAGTGGACTACCGTAGAGTGTATTTAAATACCATAAATCAGCCACATGAAGATTTAAAAATACTCAACGGCTGCATAAAAAATAAAAGCATAAAATGCACAGGTAAGAATTATGCTTAAAGTATCACTTTTCCAGACTTTATGACCACCACGCCCTATACATTGAGCAGTTCACGTGGTAACATATGCAGGAAGAATAATACTCTTTCACTTCCTAGAAGCAAATCTAATAACATAAGCCATAATGCCAAGCCATCAATCTTCAAGAAATGAATAAAACTCAGCTACTTTTGGAATTTAGGCCCAGCGTGCCCCACATTCATTTATACAAATTAATATTAAACGAATTTCTGGGAAAAAATATTACCTACAGTAGCCATATGAATTTTTCGTTACCTTCATAACCAAAAGAAAAAGTAAAAGCTTTGCCAAAAGGAATAAAACCAAAAGCATAAAAAACTAAATTAAAGTAAACTCAAAGCGAATCATCAATTTTGTGTCAAATAACAGGACTAGACCGAAAACGGTTATGGGGCACTGCTGAGTGTAGGAAGAACGGAAAAGAAAAAAGCGCCGACGCGGCAAACCAAACGCCTCATGAGAATTTAATTCAATTCCCGCCTGTCTTTTCAAATAACATCCTATGCCTACCACACACACACACACACACACTCTGGTTGTTTCAAAAAAATCTAAATTTTTAAATAAGCAATAAGAGCACCGCGCCTGAGGCAGTGTACTGCGACAATGCCTGCTGAGCAGAACGACAAGTTAGGAAACCAGTAGACATGGGCGATCCAGCACTGACAGTTGCAGACGCAGTATGTGCTGAGCAACTTGCAGGAAGTGCGTTGGCAGCAAGCGGAAGTGGCAACAGACGCCGCTAACGCCGCAGCCCCACGACCGCAAACGTCGCCACCGCAAACACAGAGGGCGACAGCACCAGCAGCAACAACAATTTAAGGCAAAACAATGACAACAGAATCTACCTCTCACGCAATCACTTATTCATACATTTTTTCCATGTTTTTATTTTATTTTATTCACATTCTTAGCCAGCCAACTTTCACGTCTATGCAGCTTGCGGCTTTCTTTGTTTCACTTCCTTGATGTGCTGCTTAGGACTTTGCAGCGAAATCCGCGGCATATGGCTGACGACAAAACAACAGCGGAGAGCAACGCAAGCAAGAGCCACAACAATATTAGCGGCAGCATTCACAGCCGTACGAACGCGAAATTGTAGTCGCCTTCGCTGAGCCCATTGTGCAGGCTGCTTCAACTTGTACAACGACGTCTCAGTGTCAACTTCTGTAGATAAGCAATGCTGAGTGGTTGAGTGACTGATTTCAATATATTTCCCTACTTCAACGGGTCTGTGTTTCTTTTTTCTCTCCGGGTCCTCAGGCGCTACGCCGTCGTCCCGCTACGTTGGCTCTTTTCTACAGCAAAGCAGCTCCTTATTGTTATGCTTTGCTTTCATTTTCCACTTTTTGCAGTTTCTTGCAACACTGTGTGCCAATCGTTCGTTGACTTATGCCGGTGGCATATCCGAGTTGGGTTTCCCAGATGCTTCCGCCTTCCTGCTGCACGTCGCCTTTTCACTTTCGCAAGGATACCGAAGCAGGCTGTTGAACTAAATATTTTTTATTTCCTTTCATTTTTCTTCATCTTCTCTCCTCCTTCTCAAGTGCGTCTTGTAGTTTTCTGGTGTTTATTTTTCTAACAACTGTTGTCCGCAGCAGTAAGGTGCAATTCAACATTCTTGTGCAAGCCACTGTATCTGCATATTATTACCACGGCATGCTGACAAAGCGGCTATTTGCGAATTGTGCACGAGCGCGGCGATAAAAAATGGGTAGAGTTGTGTACTGTTTATACAAGGTGACGCAAAATTCATCGTCCAATTTTGTGTTTGATGAAAAAAATGATTTCGACTGAAATTTATTTTGATTCTTATGCACTCGATGGCTTATATATTTATTTACTTCAGCAGTCTAGTTCACAAGTGTTAAATATGTTTAACGTATGCCGCCATTTGCAAAAATTATAAATCTTCCGATAGCGTGATTAATTTTGTGCCACCTTATATTAAGTGGCACATTATTTTTGGAATGTCTTAGCCTAATAAACTAACAATAATATACCTGTTATAGTAAATAAGTCAACATGGCAAGTGCGGTGCAATGGAGGGCTCATAATTTTCCTCTACTTCCTATGAAAGCACTCACGTGCCAAACATTTATCCAAATTTTGGCTAACATCCTCATAGTCGTTACTCAATTCCAACCTTAAATCGAAGTCCAACTACAATACTCAACTTCATCTTGAAAAAGAACTCTCGATTTCAATCATGACTTTAATTTTCAGATAAACAATAATCTCACTTCCCATCTTCATTCTTCATATTTCTTCGAACGGAGTTCTCCCTCCTTGTTTTCACTTCGTTAATGCAGTCAGTACACAGTGTGATATTTCTGCTATGTAGGTGGATAAAATATTTTCTTGACTTTTCAGCCACTAAACGGATCAATTATAAATAGAATATACAAGTTTTTTTAATACATGTTAGGAAAATATTGATTTTCAAGGTATCTCAGTTCAACGTATAGAAATCTTCTCAACTCCATAGAGCCAACAAACTGGGCAGCGATATTTTCACAGTATATAAGAAAAAAAAATATTTTTCTTCAAGTTTATTACATAAACGCATTGCAAAATGAATAATAAGATAAACTCTTTCTGTGCTTTTTGTTATTATTTAAAACAAATTGTAAGCATAAAAGACAAATCACATTCAAAATTATTATATTTCAGAAGCCACTGGACGAGTAATTGTAACGTCTTGCTTCCAGACTAATCGGATTGCGGTCTTTATAAATTCTTTAAATTTCAGAACGGGAACTTCCGCACATCTGTATATACTTATATATAATATATTTATAAATATGTAAAATTTGTGCTTACCCCATTTCTGGGTGTTCGGCCGAGTTCCTCCACCTATTTGTGGCTTGCGTCTTGAACTCTTTTGCATTCTTATCTTATTATTTCCACTGCAAACACCAACCAGTGTCGGAACCTTTTGTTGCTTTGATTTGAAACCACAAGCGTCAAATTGTTCAGATGGAAGCTTGTGCTGTGATCACATCAAAAGACTCAAGATGTGCTTAAATCCAACTGCCAATATTGGCACACACAATAATTTGCCGATTCCACTTGGATTGAACTCTGAAGCGCACAGACCGATTTTCTACTACTAATGGAACTTGGGTTCTTAACTCTTATATCAAAATAGATATGGGCTCATACTTGTAACGTCATTTCCTTTAATCACAAAACGCAAATATTCAAGAGGTTTTCCATTCGATTTGTATAATGGATGAACCCAGTTTTTGCTCAAATGTAATTTCAAGGTTTTTTTGACAACAAAAATATTTGATCCGATGCTGAACTTCTCACGTATCAGAAGTTATTGTGAACTGCGTATGTACATCACTACTTAAAGGAAATTTTCAAGAGGTTTGTTAATATTTGGTTGCTTATCACGCTTGTGCCAAATGTAAATTAAATTCAACTAATCATACTCAAAAAACAAAAATTATTTTACGCCAATATTTTAAATATTTTACCTGCTAGTATACCAACAGTTTCGCTTCTTTTGTTTTGTGCTCATTTTCAAACCAGTGTTTTATTTTTGTATTATAAATGCAAAAATAAAAGAATTCGAGAAATATTTGTTTAAATAAATTTTAGCCAACCAGGTAGTGGAAGTGTCGCACTGTGCAGCAGCTACATCAGATATCTCCAATCCAGCAACCTGTTTTGGCGCGTCACTATGGGTATTCGAGTTCAATATTTCTACCTCTCCATCCGCTCCCCGCCTCCAACTCAGATAATTCAATATTCTCCAACGAGCAACCTTTGTATTCTGTGCGACGTACATTTCGACGAGTGTGCGGTTTTGTAAGCCTTCGTGTAGAGGAATGTGTTTGTTTATTTGTGCGATTATTCCTTTTTGTTTATTGCATATTTTCGGGCTCTTTTAGCGGTGTGTTTATGTTACAAAGTGTAAGCAGGAGCTTTTGCATTCGGTACACAGACCCACTTAACGTTGTCATACTTGTCGATTTATTTTGTTTTCATCCTGCGTTATTGAGATTGTTCGCCGTTGTTTTGTTTTTTCCCCCAACTTTTTTGATTTTGCTAAAAAAATGAAATCTTCCTCCATTTTTTGCTGGAAATTGAATGCTAACAAGGCGTAGAAATTTGATAAATATGCTCAACGAAATATTATTAAGTCCTCGTGTTCGAGCGGATAAGACAAATTTGTGCACAGCTAACGCACACATACATGCACGCATACATGAATATTTGAATCCGCATTTGCGTATAGGGTGATAATGTATGCATTAATAATATAGTTTCGTATGTATGGGATGTATGTTAAAAGTCTTGGCTGAGTGATTTGTGTGTATTGATTTGTGTGAATTCAAAACAACTGTAATCTGTATACCCGCAATATTTCAATAATAATCCTCGGGATATGCTTAAAATTTTGCCTGTTTATTGGACGAAGAAAAGAGGGAAAACGCGATGATTCAGTCTACATGTCCCAGTCTGAAACACTCTTTAGATTGCTTTTGAAAGCCAAAATACATTCATTTGAGAACTGCAGTGATAGTTCGCATAATGCAAGAGCTAACAAATTTTACGCGGAATAAGAAAAAATGCATCATAAAATATTTACTAGATACTTTAATTTCAAAAGTACAAAAAAATGCATATTCCTATGAATGTTGACGATAAAATTGTGACAACAACTTTATTTTCTGTGCATTTTATGGGAGTGGCGGGCATCCAACCGCAGAAAATAATTACAAAAATGTTAATTTACTTTGGGGTTTATGGTCACATTTAAATACAAAGTCAATCGCGAGAATCTTTCCCTATAAAAATTTTCAGGGGGAAATCAGAAATAATACTAAGTGGATTGACAAGTAAACAGAAAAGAGACAGAGATTGTAGCGGGCGAAGCAGAGGATGAAATGAAATGAATTAGTCCAAGAACACCAAGTAACTGTTCGTCCATGGGTGTTGAATTCAATTACAAGTGCTGAAAATTGTGCAATTGGTGTACATTACATCCGGCGCGCCAAGTAAATTAAATTAACCAACAAATTGCCAAAGATAGATTCGTGCGCATTTGGAGCTAAAAATGTAAGCGGAAGCCAGTAAACATTTCAAACGCCTTATATTGAATCGAATTTTTATGCCTGAGGCTTTGTACTCAGCGAAATATTTGAGTGTTGCTGCGTGTATTTCAGCACAAGTCAAACGACTTTAATGTGCAAAAAATATTTGAGTACATCAACTTTGAATACGTAGTATATTGAAATGAAATTGAAATTTGAAAAGGTCGAACCAAGGAGCGCCAGGAGATTTGGTGGTTCCTAAAACACTCAGGCTAAAAAGTACATTACATTTAGAGCCCTGGAAAGAGGGTAGATAGTCAAGGAGGGAGGGAGAAAAGTATCAGAGAAAGAGATAGGAAAGAATAGAGACAGAGATAGAGATAGTTAGTCCTGTGAGAATTTTCCAGATTCTTTGGCAAATCTGTAAATATCCTCCAGTTTTAGAGAACGAACATTACTCATTCCCATGACATCGGAACCCAATACTCGTAGTCGCGCTCTAGCAAAGGCAGGACACTCACAGAGAAAGTGCTCAGTGCTATCCGCCTCCTCCAAGCATGACAGGCATACCGGGTCCTCAATGATTCCAATGGTGGTCATATGCTGACCCCATGGGCTGTGTCCTGTAATAATACCGACCATCAACCGAACGTCTTTCCGTCCAAGTTTTAGTAGAAAGTTAGACAGATTTCTGTTCGGACTTTTCACAAAACACTTTGCAGCTCTGCAGCGCTCCAGACCGCACCATCGCTCTTTATGTAGATTGCCTACATAATCGTTGATCCAATTCTTGATTCCTGCGGGACTGATTCCGATTATTGGCTCTGGCCTTTGTAGGGGAACCGCTGATCCACGGTTGGCCAATTCATCGGCAATTTCGTTTCCTTGAACACCTGACTGTCCGGGAACCCATATAAGTACAAGCCTGTTTTGTCTTGCGACAGAATTGAGCTTCTTCTTACATTCTTCAACAATCTTTGAGGCTTGCTTCCCGTTCTCCAGGGCCTTCAGTGCAGCCTGACTGTCACTAAAAACTCCAATCTGTTTCCCGCTCCATCTCCTCTCTATTATCCATTCGGCTGATTTCAGGATGGCACAAACTTCCGTTTGGAAAAAAGTTGCCGTTTCTCCCATAGCATAGTGATACTTATTACTATCGTTTAAGTGTCATCGGGCTCCAGACCCTATTTCATTCTTGGACCCATCGGTAAAGAATCCGTCAAACCTCCCGGAATGCATTCTGGATTACTTCTGATCATCAAATTTCCTTCCAAATGAAACTGTGGGTATCAGGTCGTCTTTAGGTGCCAAAAACAGTGGATATTGCTCAGATAGCAACTTAAAGATTTATCTGTGTCCCGAAGTTCCATCTTCGTGCCAGAAACCATTGCTTTTATTGCTTCCAGTTGCATCTTAAGATCTAAGGGGGGCAAATCAAGCATAGCATTTAGGGCATCACCAGAGGTTGTACTCATGGCAGCCATACACTTCTTTGTAGCCTGTATAGTTCCCGGATTGTGGACTTAGCCATGCTCCGTCGCCACCAGACCACAGAGGCGTAAATGATGATTGGTATTATAAGTGCTTTGTATATCCATAGGACCAGAGCAAGTATCAGACCCCAGGTTTTACTAAAGGCTCTGCGGCATTCATGTTCAGTGAAACGTGTGTTTCCCAAGTCAGTTTCTTATCTAAGATTACTCCTAGATATTTAACTTCATCGGAAAGATCAAGTGTCACACCTTTCAGTGTTGGAAGACTGCGTTCATCCAATTTCCGTTTTCTCGTAAACAAGACCGTGGTTGTTTTGTTTGGATGAACCGAAAGACCTTGTCTCATGCACCAGTCATCGATTTTGTTCAGAATCCACTGCACTTTCGAGCAAAGCCTCCTTAGGGATTTATCCGATGCTAGCGCACAGACATCGTCCGCATATGCTCAGACATGAAAGCCGAGTTCCTGCATCGTAGTATATAGTATACTTTTATATGTATGTATATATAATATTTAAACGCTCTGGGATACACAATAATTTTCGCTTTCTATTTCGTATGAAATAAATATTTTGTTCGATGATTGGCCACGCGAAAAAGATGGCTTCACCTGGTATAAGGCACACACTTTTCTGATTAAGCTGTGCTTTGTTCATTAGCATAGAAAAAGCAAATCGTACCGCCACTTTACAATACATTTTTGATCTTAAATGGCAGAGTGGTAAGCATAAAACTGTACATCTCTCCATTCGATTAAGGAATCACTTTGGGAATTAGAAAAATATTTTTTTTTTAAGATGAACTCATTCTTTAAAAATGCCAGACTTAAAAAATTCAAGTAGTATAAATGTCTGAATACTTTAGTTTTAAATTTTGACGTAGCCTCTCTCAACATAATGTATTCGGTATTGACTTGCGGTTTTAATTAGTTTTTGCATGGAAATACGGTTCGATTTTTATTAAGATGTATTGCATAGTTTTTATGAACTTTTTTTCTTCATTTTGGTATTTCACCGAGATTCGAACCTACGTTCGCTCGTGCGCTATACTGTACGAGACATTGTCTTGCATACGACCAGAGTACTGCATACAGTGCTTGAAAGGGGCGAATGTGCGACTGTATGGATTAAATGCAGTACCGAATGCAATAGCAAGGCGGTGATTCTAACGATGCCACTCTGGTAAGCCAATCGGAGAATATTTTAGGAAAATCATAAAAGTCATGATGATTAATCGGCAAATGAGTCCTTATTCCATTGCACTGGAAAACTATTTAGAACCATTTACAGAATTATTATAACTGAATTAATTCCATTTTCTTGTGCAAAGCACATCATGTCATCAACAACAACCTCCGACAATTTTAACATATTTCATAAAAGCTTCAGCTAAATTAATAAAACTTATACGAGTACATAATTAGCTTGGGTCCCAATTTTTCACTAACAGCCCCTTATCCTTCATTTCAGGCCTTTATAGTATCATGAAGTATCAAAAAAAAAAAATTGCCATAAAAAAAATAATAATAATAAAAAATCAAAAAACCATAACTCATTTCCTGCCTTCAATAGGCATTCTTTTGTAGATTTATCAACTGCTCGTAAGAAACTAATAACAGCAAAATAGCATTAAAGGCGAAAATAATTTTATGAGTAGAAGAAGAAGAAAAGATATATCTTACGATGCCCCAAGTCTTATTCTCTGTCCAACACCTACATTCATACAAGCACATCTACATACTTATGCACATCCATCATTCACCCCTGTTCACTATCTCCTCCACACTTCTCGGAATATAACCCATTTTATCGTCGTCGCGACACTGCATTTGACATATCCAGCTTCATTGCGCATTTTGCACTTTGCAATGCAAACAATAAACTGAGTTATTTCTCCGCCTCCCCTTGTCGTCTATTATCCTGCCCAAAGTCGTCTCGAAGTCTACGTTATAGTTTTTATTTCTATTTGTTCGTCTGTGTTTTTGTCTGCTTTGTGCGTTCAGATAATTTATTGGCCTTTAACATTTGCATTTCTTTATGCGTACATCCATATGTGTGGCTGTGTAATATAATGCGGTGGGCATGGCGGGATCGAGGGAGGCGCGAAGGATGGTGCTGCCCGACATGGCGTCGCGTTCGATTTTTCCGTGCCCTCTGAATGCATTGTGATTTCAAAAATAGCTAAACAAATTTGCTTGTGAAAGCGAGTGCAGTAAGAAAGTGACATACAGAGGACTTTATTTATGCAAGAATGTGAAATCACAAGAAGGTATCGAGCGCATATGTGAATACTTTAACTCGTCCAATTGTTATTTGATTTATATAAAGTGTGATTTTTTAAGAGCTATAGTAAAGTTTTTCATAAAAACAGACGTAAAATTCAGAAACATGCATGACATTTTTATTTAAATCGTCAGTACAGTCGATATAATTTAATATTTGAAGATTATTTCATGCAAATGTTGACCGCGACTGCGCTTCAAATGGTCCATCCGCTTAGTCCAATTCTGGCACACTCTTTCTAATGTTTCGGCCGGTATCCCACATATAAATGCTTTAATGTTGTCTTCCAATGCGTTAATTGAAGCAGGCTTGTCTGAATAGAGATGAGCTTTAACATAGCCCCACGAAAAATAATCTAAAGGCGTTATATCGCACGATCTGGGTGGCCAATTGACAGGTCCCGAACGTGAAATAAAATGTTCACCGAACTCGCCTCTCAACAAGTCCATTGTTACGCGTTCTGTGTGACATGTGGCACTGTCTTGCTGAAACCGCATGTCATGCAAGTCAAGCTCTTGCATTTTCGGCAAAAAGAAGTTGGATATCATTTCACGGTAGCGCTCACCATTCACAGTTACGTTAAGATGCGCAGCATCTTTGAAGAGGTACGGTCCAATGATACCTCCAGCCCATAAACCGCACCAAACTGTGACCTTTTCTGGATACATTGGTAGCTCTTACAATTCTTCTGGCTGATCTTCACTCCAAAATCGACAATTCTGCTTATTTTTGTACCCATTGATCTAAAAATGAGCTTCGTCGCTGAACACAATTTTTCGATAAAAAAGGTCAAAAAATTAAAAAAAAAAAATATTTATTAAATTTGAAAAACTGATTTATAAGGTTAAAGTGAACAGTATTTCAGATGAAACGAAAAATTGTAGCCCGATATGCATCGTAAATAATTGAAAACAGGCACCATTCATTCCCTCAGTTATGACCGCAACTGTATGTAATTGGCGCTTATGTGCTTTATGGGGTATTTAGCCGAACTCCTACCCCAATTTGTGGCGTGCGCTTTAAGTTTTTGCACAGATGGAGGGACCTAATATCAGGGGAATATTCATCATTTTGGTAGGGCATTAAAGACTTTTTTAGAATTTTTGGAATGACCCTGCATTTTTCGACAACTTGTTGCTATTTTGGGTATAATTCTTTAATGTTAAAAAGAAATCCTCGTCCTTATCAGTAACGAAACAGAACGGCCACTTTTCTCTCATCTTTCATCTCTTAAAGCTAATTTTGCAGCATTTTTAACGTGGTAGTTCCGTTGAGGCTCCTGGTGTATTACTATCGTTGTATGTGGCCTACTGTTGTTCTAATCCTATTGACCAAACCTGATCATTTTCTTACGAGCACATTCTTCATATGACCCAGCTGTTGATAACCGAACAGAATCGAGTTAAGAATTTGACCTTAAGATCCAGTTGAGAGCGACTAATTCACTGCCAATCCGACAAAACATTGAGCAAAGCCGTTCTCACCTTCAGCTTAGTCACCAGACACCCGCAGGCTCCTTCTTGAATCCAACCTCTTCCAAGTGCTTCCAAACAGTTTTTGTGCAATGCTAACATTTTCGACAATCGAACAAATACTTCAGTGACTATCAAACTCAATTGTTTTCCTGATTTTATCGACAATGTCGGCAATTCGTATTCGTCTTCCGTATTTTCTCTTGGTTGGTGCCTATCTTTGGCAGGCGCTCGAATATTACTGAGTCACGTCGTCACAAAACAGTCTTAAAACCCATTCGCATTTATGTAGAACGAGATACAGATTACTAAAGTTATCTATTAAGGAAGTAATTAATTTCCATTTTGGAAATCTTTATAGTATTCAACAGCTTCCAATGAGTTCAAACTGATAGCGCCATACTACCAATTACTTCAAATTGTATACGCCAAAAATATTTGAATGAATAAAGTTTTTATAATAAATTTAAAAATAATCTACATTCCTTCCTTCTACAAATCGCACTGTGGGTGTATTTAAGAAACTTTGTTTGGAAGTGCAAAAATCAAATTACCTTAATTAATCCTTTGGATATAAACTGGTGAAATATTACCAGCCGTCAGTCTCATAAAAGCGCTAGCAATCGTAAGACAAAGAACATATTTAAGTTTGTTACTTTTCCTTGCGCCGTGTCTCCTACATTTCTAGGGCGTGGAAGTGTGGCTTGTAAATGTCTTCCAAATGCCGCCAGAAATGTAATTCAGGGTAATGTGGCTCATTAAAAAATCGCAACAATGTTTAGGCGTTGTCGTTAGAAAATATTTTCCTTCTCTTTACCAGACTTAACTGGGGCAATGGGAATTTATGCGCATTTGAGCATCTCCAAGGCGCACAAGTCAATGAGGCACGTGCAGACTTTGTATTAACTTTACGATATGAGCAATTTGCCTGAAAATTATAAAATGAGCTTATGAGTTTTACTCATCATTTTGTTGTAAAAGCATTTGATAAATTTCGCGAAATCACCTAGAGATAACTTTTACTGAGGTTTTTGCAGACAAAAATCAGCAGGATAATATTTTAATGCTTTCATGCTTAAACAAACCCAAATCGTGTTCGTTTCTTCGGAGAAAGAGAGGCCATTGCATTTTCTCAAATTTACCCGCACAAATATCATAAGATTTATGGCCGTTGGTTAAAAAAAAATTTTTTTTTAATTCAAAAATTTTATTTTTATTTATAAATTGTATTATAAGTTTATGTATGTGCATATGTATGCTCATAATTTTCCGTTATAGCATGCATATAGAGTCAAGAGAACTGCTTCGCAAGAGTCAGCAACCTGTTAAATTCACACAGTAAGAAATTACACGCAACAGAAAAGCATTTGTCAAGCATTCGCGCTCAAACAGGCAATCCACTTCAAGTTTTTCAGCAAAAAATATGTAGCACACTTTGCCGGCAGCCTACTTTTGGGCGTTGCGCATCAAGTGACAGCATTTCATTTGCCATTAAGATGCAACAAGCAAGAAGACACTGCCTGCGATGCACGTATAGTATACACACACACATACTCATAAGACTGTTGTGCGGCAACACGACAAGATTAATGGGAGGAAAATGCAATTGCAATTGCCTTTGTGCACCAATGCAGCGCTCATTTTACCGCTACTTCATCTCATTCTTTCAACCATTTACCACTTCAGCGAAATCGCCTGCCCAGCCCGCCACCTGCCTGCATTGTGTTCGTGTCATTTTGCCAAGCGTTGGCAGCAATTGTTAGTTTGTTGGCAACCGGAGCGGGCGATGGATAGCGAACGGCAAGCAGTCGGCCTTATTTCCTGGCACTGCCTGTTTCCTTCCGGCGACTATCCTACGCATCTACGGCGCGCAACTTCCACAATGGCTTTTCTTTTTTCTTTTAATTTCTACCTTAAATGCACTCATAAGTCTTCAGATTGTCGTACAACGCAAGTAGGCAGCCGCACAGTGGGCAGAATATTTAACAGCGGAGATGAGCAGGTGAGTTCCTAACTGCGTACTAGAGAGCCGCAAAGTAGCTCGTACGTGGATAAGATCCAAGAGTGAGAAGTCCTATGCTAATTTTTTCACATTACTTAAAACACGTTTTACAGAAAATTGTACCTTTAACCCAATATTTTTCATTCCTATTCATTTAAACCCAAAGATACGCAATATACACTTACTTATATGATTTAAATTAAATAAATCTTCGCTTTATTGGTTCAACTCTAACTAAAGCGCTTCAAGTTGGAGCAATACTCCACTTAGCACTGACGTTTACTGAATCTAAGAAAATTTTCTCAGAAAAATGAGGGGACTTGAAAAGTAATTCAATACTTATTTCAACAGAAGCGCATACATTTTGAACTATTTTTCTCGCTTGTCTGATATATTGCCTAGCGCAGCATGAAATCAGTTGCAGAAGTTTTCAACTGTTTCAATACAATAATGCACACAGCGTTACGGAAAGTTAGAAAAATTATCCCTCTCCACCAAGGAACCCACAGGTAACGAATATATAATAGTAAGAGGAACTACAGGGTTGCCAATATTCGACAGACCCATCTGGCAACCCTGTATCTTTTGACAGAGACGTCAGATCGCTTAATGCCATACCGCGTTGGAGGCGTCAGTCCAAGCAAATTTTTACCATAGAACAGTACACGCCACGCAAGCGCGCCCAAATTGTTGAAATTTACATTCAACAGAAGAAGTCAATTGTGAAAACTCAAAGTGCGTATAAAAAATGTAATAATGTGAAAAGTGTGCCTTCTAAGAACACCATGAATCGTTTGTACGAAAGAAGAGACCAAATCAAAACCGACCAAGGTGATCGGATGAGAATATTGCTCTTGTAAGGGCCAGTGTGGAGACGTCGCCAAGGACATCCCAAAATCGCCGTTCTCAGCAGTTGGGCATTGCTCGGGCCATTTTACAGCGAATTATCCGCTTTGATTTGCATTTATTCCCGTATAAGATTTAATTGACGCAAAGATTGTTGCCTGCGGACACGCCTCGTCGATTGGAATGGGCCCAAAAAACACATGGGTCCGTCGAATATGGGCAACCCTGTACACAAAGATGGTGTCTTTAACACTATTTTTTAACATCTATTTTTAAAATCGATTGAATTTTTTTAAGTTATGCGAATTATTTCTTTTTTAATATATTTCTGCCAAATTCAATGACCTAATCTTTCAACCTCACGATACCTTGCCGTAAAAAGGTTTCGTTACTTGAGTAAGATAATGGTGCAAATACGGTATTGGTTCGAATATTTATCCAAGAGGCCGTATACTTGAACGTCACAGGCTGCAAAATCTAAATCAGCGCAGATCCCAAGAAGAGTTATTGGTATTCAAAGAGACATTAAATTCGCAATCAGAATTCCATGTCACTTTGGAGGTAGTGCAGATTTGAACGCCTTGGCAGAGCGGGTGAGACTTTGTGTGAGGCAAACAAACAAGTCAATAAAAAATTGTTGAAAAACAGATGATCAAACTTCGGTTTCTTTAAATTTAATTTAAGTTTAAGCTGGCTGGGTCAAGTCGTCCGAATGGAAGCGAACGCTCCGGCTCTGAAAGTATTCGATGCGGTACCAAGTGGGGCTAGCAGAGGAAAGATCAGGTGGAAAAAGGCCCGGCTTCGCTTGGCGCTTTGTTTAACGAATCAATAAGGAGAAGAAGTTTAAAGTTAAATAGAAAGATTAGGTGACCTCGTATCGCTCATAGGAAAAATATAAACCCAGCAAAACTTTCAATAGATGCGAACCCAGCATTTTCTTAAGCGGCCCTTCACCATTATTCCTGAAGTAAGTTTTGCCTGAAAATTATTTACCTGAAAACCACTGTATGTTATTTGTTTTTGCTACTGCTCATGCAATTGTTATTCCAGCATGTGAGGGTGTTTGTGCGAGCATTCGTGTTGCTATTTCTACTGCTGTAAGCGTGAATTTTCACACCTTAACTGGAACAAGCAACACAACAACATTAACAACAACACTAATGCAAGCAGCTGCAAAACAAAACACCATAGAAGCAAGCGCCTACACCAACACCCACACACATGCAACAACATGTGCCAATACATATGAACGGAAGCGACTTTCATACCCATTTACTTATTCTTTCTTGCCCCATCACTGCCATTCTTGATTTTTGCACGCGTACTTACACACTCACACGCATACACATACATATTCGTACATATGTGTGCAATTGTAGGCACACTTGGCTGCACACTTTTACTAGCTTAGCATGCGATGTTCTTTGTTGTCGTTGTTGTTGTTGTTGCCATTCTTGTGCTTTATTTGCCCAGGTAGGAAGGCTCATGTACTCAAAATACATACATAAATATTGTTTTGCTGCCTGTGTTATTGTTTGCTATTTGCAAGTAGCATTATTGTGCGATCCTTAATTGCTGTTGTTGTTGTTGTTGTTGTTTCGTTTGTTATTGCTTTAAGTGCAAATTGCAATGCTGTGTAATTGTTGTTCTTGCTTCTCGACATCATTTTTGGTATTATTTCGCTGTAAATACAGGATTTGTTATGTCTCGTTGCACATGCAGACGCACACACACACGCAGGCGTCCTAACTTATTTTCATGCCACACGCCCGTCCGAGTGTTGCACGTTTTACTAATTGCTGTGCCACGTAAAATGCAACAATGCTTGTGGCAAACACATAAGCAACTGCACCTCCTTACTAGGCGTACGAGTGCAATGGCGCTGAAAGACAGACGCACGTACAGGCTTGAATATATGGCTTTGTAAGTGTGTGTGTGTAGTTTATTTGTACCAATCATAATATGTTTGCATGCAACTACTTGTGTTGTTGCTGCTGAATGGTTCTCTCTTCTTTTTCCGAATTTTTGTATTTTCCTCTGCAATTTGCTCGAGCGCTATTTTCCGCATGCTTTGCTAATACTAGGCACTTAGCTACTTATAAGCACTCAAGTGTTTGCTGTTCTCATTATAACATTAGCCTCATATCATCTCTGTTCTTTTAACGTCATTCAAAGTTTAATGCAACGGTTGAAATTAATTAACTAAGAATTAAAGCGCTTTGGATCATTTTAGTTCCTGGTTACTTTTTGAAAAAAAAATTTTTAGCGATTGCAATATTTTATAAGTTACTTCAGCTATAAGTTATAAGTTAATTCAGGCTACAACTTCCGTTGATTGGTTTATTCCTGATTCTTGTGCTAAACTAATCATTAACCGCAGGGCCACGGTTGCCAGTATCTAAACAATCACCATCCAAAGTCTAGTTTAGCACAAAACAGTTTGAGAACCTGGAAATAATTGTGCGCCTCATTAAAGACTGAGTCGGGCGGTTGCCGTAGCCGAAGCGATTTGTATGACAACCATTCAGTCGGCACTCAGCAGGCAAAGGCAGGCCTCCAGCGGCACAGAACAGTAGGTGCCCCATTTGGAAACCAGTCCATATTTTTTTCTTATATTGGTAGGACTGTAAGAGACACATCTGTCACTTTTTAGTGGCATCGGATCGTTTGAGAGATGCTGTACGTCGCAAACGGCCGAAAATGTGGGCAAACAATTCTTGGATTTTGCATGATGATAACGCGCCATCACACCGAGCACAAATTGTGCTGGATTATTTGGCCAAACACCAAGTAAATACCATCGTGCAAGCACCGCATTCACTTGGTATGGTCCGTACGACTTCTTTTTGCTTCCCTAGTTGAAGTTACCACTTCGTGGAAGGAAATTTCAGTCGATAAAGGAGATCAAAGAGAATGCGATGAAGGAGCTGAAGGCCATCCCTTCGTCGGCCTCCCAGGGGGGAAGGAGAGAAAATAAATTTGCATGAAATTTAACTCTGAGTTAGTTTCATGGCAAGTGCACCATAAACTCTTGTGTCATCTCAGACAAAAATAACTAATAGCGATTCAAGGTTTGAGAATAATTTTTACAATGGAGATCCCTTAATCTATTACTATAGCATATGCCTTTTTATTTACGAAGAAAAATGCAATATCGGTATATTCTAAAAGTTAAAACTTTGAGCTATCTGAGGTCTACGTTACTATAGGCGAGATTATTCAATAAATCTGATAGTCTTAGGATCGATTACTCATTGTCCAATAAAACTATAAATAACAACATTTTGTTTTCTCGCATAACTCTGACATGCCTTGGACAACTTAAAAGAGATGATCCCTTTGAGGTGCAATTTCATCTGTCAATTTCTCATCACATTTGCTTTACGTCAATGTAATACATTTTATTCACGTGATGTTTTCACAGTTCGTTACAAAATGGATTGCAAAACGTTTACCTCAACATTTTAAAGCATATTTTGTAGCAAACTCTAAGCAGTCAATTCTCATAGCAAAACATTACTGGCTTGGTCAGATATTTATTTTTTGTATACATTTGACTATTTTGTTTATATTAACTTTTAAGTCAGCTATGTTTCTCAAATGCGCTAAATTTATTAAAGAATGATTCAAGTAAGTGTTGTCTGCAAACAATCGCTGGAGTTCCTCATAGTGTTCTTTCATACATAGCGAGGAATATGAGGAGGGCGTCACATTGACTTTTACGAGAAATAATGCAATGAAACACAGGATTGGATAAAAAATGCATTTGGTCAGTTCGACAGTTGCACAACTCTTCAGAATTGCGATCAAAGAGTTCAACTACATTTTATCGCCCAAGGATTACAAGGCCTTCTCGAACAAAAACAGTACTCCTAGGGTATAGTATATTGGGGTAATATATAGAGTAAGAATTGCAGATTGATCTTTTCAGCTTTGCCCTCCCTTGCTATGTTGGCACTTAGCAGTCAGCCATCGAGCTCAAATTAAATTATACCTCTGAAAATGCCCCCAAACACATGAAAAAGAAACTATATTTGGTGCTGCGAGAGTCTTCTCTCGAAATGTAAAAATATATTGCACAAAAAAAAACCAAATTTGAGAAACTGCTCTCTTGAGCTTCAGCTAGAGAGGACGAGTGTTTGCTTAACGAGCATATGTAAATTTGCAAAATTGAAAGAAAACACGAAAATTTAAGTTCATTTATGATAAGCTGGAAAACGTTAAATTTTGTTCATTTTGCTTTGTAAAATTTAAAGACAACATGAAAGTTTAAGTTCCGTTCAATTGAATTAAAAATTAAAATTTTGTGATTTTTATAATTAAAATTTTTACTTCACACTTGAACGTACTCCATACTTTTTACCGATATTTACTCGGTTTTCGACACTTCGTTCCGATAGCAGAAACAAGTAAAATTACCAATACCAGGGTGGTATTGAATGATCACTACAGGTCACAAAAGACCATGAATAAATCTAAAATAATATAACAAGTACTGGCAATCGGCCAGACTTTGCCTTGCTCACCTAAAGCGTGTTTCGTGCTTAAATGATTTCTTGATTTAAATGAGGTTTTCAAAATAAATGGTGGGCTTTTCTAAGCAAATATTTTACTGATTACAATTACTTCTTTGGAAGAAAAACTATTTGCTTTGAATAAACAGCAAAAATCGGAAAGCAAAAATGTATTATTAATGGAAAGCTTTAGGCGAAATTCCATTTCTTCAAGATTCCATTTCTTCCAGATTCCACTCAATTGCGAACCCGCTGTAAAAAATATCAATACAATCCTCTACTTCTACTGATGAGGGTAAAGAGAAATCCACTCTTACTGTGAAAAATAATACTAGAAGAAAAGAAGCCTAACTCTCATTTTAGTTTCACACTTTAATTACGCGCACGCCCAGCGCCCCCAATAAAGATTGCATGCAACATTGCGAGGCATACTTTTAGGTGGCATTAATTAGGTTGTAGAAATTGGGCGAAAGTGAGAATGAAATCCAACTCATTCACCACGAATGCACACACATACACACATTTATGTATGTATTTTTCAGACACAATTATTGCAGAAACGTGAAATTTTTTAATTAAAGTTAAACGCAGAAAAGTGGGCTATATTTAAATGTCTAACAAATGCGAGTGCATATCAAAAAGTATTCACCCTTCATGTGGGAGGGTGCGCGCAAAGCCGCCTACTCCGCACAATACCACTCGAGAGCTACGATAACAGGTGGTGCGGGGAAGCGCTATTTTATTGTTGTAAAGTACATAAGTACTTATGATTTGTTAACACTCGTGCTCTAATTATACACTTACAAGCACATTCGGTCTTACATAACCATACTTGCACGCGAGGCGTTATATAATAAAAAAAGTAGGCTTGCATGTGTGTCAGCAGCCAATTAAATGCATTTCACATAAAATTTGCATGCGTGGAAAGTAACATTTGTTAAGCCAACAGCAAAAATTTCGCACAAAAAATATTTGTTCGCGCGAAATGAAAGGAAAATGCGGGAATGAAAATGAAAATGCTTACTTGCCAACTGCCAAATGAGACAAATGAGTGCTTGTGGACATAGAAAAGGAGAGTAAAAAAACTTCATCACAGTGATGATTGGGAAATGGTCCAAGTTTTTATTGCAATGCTGGCTAAAGTCGTGGGAAATAATTTGGAAATGATAATTTAATTGTCCATTTGGTTTCCAGAGTGGGCCTATAATTGAAATTTGAATTACTAAGTTTCGCGCAAGCTGGCAGAAAAATAAACGTAATATTCCTTAGCGAAGTTACTGATATTTGGTATATACTTTTTTATTTCTTTTCCTATAATTTCTTTTCATTTTTTTCAAAATCTTCTATCGTTTCGTTTCACTTTTTACGAATTTTTTCTACTTACAAACATTCGTACTACAGTTACAACTGGGTTGCTTCTGACTAAAATATGCCGCCCGTCTTCTTTGCTTCAGCCTACCTGCTTCGCCATCGACCAAAAACTTTATTGTTGCTTTTACTTTTTACAAACTTAATGACTCATATTACACTTTAATTAAGCGCATGTACGTTTGTTTATCACTGTTTTCACTATTTCCACTGTCTGAAATGACTGTTTGCCTGCCTATACGCCTGACTGGCAGCTTTTTGCACTCACTTTTGGCTGGATGCACTGTACAAATTTACCCACAAGTATTCATATTTACAAACACATGCAATTATGCTTCTGCGTACATTCACCCATTTTTGCAGCAATTAAAAGCTTGCGAATGCAACAGCAATCCAATGTGCAGACACACATCGATACATGTGTATATATGTGTAGACAGAGACGAGAACAGGAAGGCAGGAGATACTAGAGTAGTTGCGAACAAAAAAGTCACTCATACGCCATGTGTGCAAATATTCGCACGAGAAGAGAGCAAAAAACATTAGAGCTTTTCCATATTCAGCGCAAAAGTGATTCTGAGCACTTACACATCTGTATGTATGTATGTATGTATGTGTTTGCCTCCGATAATATCCTTATATACGCCGCGAGAAATGTGTTGGTACGCGCACACATTTGGTCCGGTTTTACTATTTTCTATGTATTTTTTCGCATTCCGTCAGTCAGTCGATAGCCGTGTAATTTCCGCTTAACAAATTTCTTTTCTCTTTTACCGCAGCATTTCATTCACTTCTCCCGCATTTGTTTGCTAATTTTTTCGGCCACTTGTGAGCAGCGACAGCTTTAATTTTTTTTTGCTTGTTTGCCAAATAATTCCATTGATGATTGTCGTTCATTTTTTTGCAGTCACTTTGAATTTCATGAAATTTTAAACTCACTTATATTACTGCAAAATTTTATGGAAAATTTTTTGCCACTATTGGGAAAAAATTATTAATATTTGCAAATTGAGCGTCAGAGGGATTTTTTTTCCTTTATCAAACTTTAAATGTGTGATTATGGAGCAATAAACAAACAGAGGGAAATGAAAATATTTGAGCAAATTTTTCATTCAATCTCATTGACGCATTAAAATATATTGAGTATAGTATAACTCCCGGCCGCCTTAGCCGAATAGATTTGTGGGCGGATTTTGGCACGAAACCCGAGATAATAAAAGTCCGAGTGTTTTGCTACGAAAAAACTCTTCATAAAACTCCAACTACCGTTTCGAAGTGGAGGAGAAGCCTAGTCAATCATTTAAGAAAGGATGTACACGCCAAATAGTGGGTTTTCCAAAAATATGTGTTATTTTGATATTCAAAGAAAACTGCTATTTTTAATATGGAACGATATGAAGTGTTACCAACTTCACACTGCTTGTATCTGTAAAACAGCTCATGACATCACCGTCAAAATTGTTCTAATGACAGTTCAATATACTGTTTATAAGCCATCAAAAGCATTTGCGTCTCAGTTTTGTAAATTTTTTTTTCTGGGATGGAATTCAAACGTAATAGTGTAATTGCGTTATATTTGGCTGGAAAATCACAACCAGCCATTGTTCATGAGCTCAGTCACCTCAAAGTGAATAAAATGTTTGTGTATCGCACTATAAAACGTTACAATGATGCTGGCAGTATTGCAAAACGCCATGGAGGTGGACCAAAAAAAACCGCAACAACGCCAGAAATGGTTCGCAAAATGAGCCCAAGGTCAAGGCTTACAAGTTCCAAAAAGCACACAATCTTTTACCCCAGCAAAAAAAGTTCGGTGCGAAAGAGCAAAGGAGTTGTTGCGCTTGCACGAACGTGGCGAATTTCCTAAAATTGTGTTTTCTGATGAAACAAATTTCCCAATTGAGCAGTTCATAAACACTCAAAACGATCGTCTTTACTTGACCGAACGCTCATACGAGAAGCAATTTCCCATCGCAAGTAATGGTTTGGGCCGCAGTGACCGCTGATGGACGCTCTCCAATCGTTTTTATCGAACCTGGTGTCAAAGTGAATGCGGGAAAATGTTTTAGAAGCTGCTTTAGAGCCGTGCACACGCAAACGTTTCGGTCGTAGACCATGGACGTTCCAACAGGACCCGGCTCCGTCTTATAAAGCTCGTGTGAACCAACAATGGTTAAAAAATCATGATCCACACTTCATTTCGTCCACACAATGGCTTTCGAATTCGCCAGACGCAAATCCGATGGACTGTTCCATCTGGTCCATTTTGGAGAGTAAGGTGAGGACTAAAAAATATGCCAGTATGGATGCGCTGAAAAAAGCGATTATACGAGAATGGGCCAAAATACCTCAAGATCACATTCATGCAGCGTGCAACTAATTTTTTGACCGTTTGAAGGCTATAGTCAAGGCAAAAGGTGGTCATATCGAGCTAAAGTGAATATACTATGTTAAAATTGCAATCATTTTTGAACAATTTTGTCTTTGAAATCAATAAAAACTAACTTCACACAAAAAAGCTATGGTGTTTTGAATAGGTAACACTTCATATCGATAACCCCTAAATATGTTAAATCACAAGATCTCGGTGGCCAATTGTGAACACCTCTTCGAGAGAAAACATGGTCCGGAAACTTTTCCGTTGTTGTTGTCCAGATCAATACCCTTCAATTCCGGCCATAAAAAATCGTTAATCATCTCTCAATAGCGCAATTTATTCACCAATAACACCTGTTATTGGAAAACCCTATATATATTTGTATGTATAAATTGATTTTTTTTTTAATTTAGCTTCTCATTTACAAAAACAGACCTACAAGTATAGTTTAGAATGTAGCAGTCTGGTAAAAACGAAAACGTTTGCTCTATATTTTTGTTTTATTTCGAAGATTTATTTTCTATTTTACTAAAAATTATTTCTTTCAAACAAAACTTAATCTGAAATTAGCTAAAAGCGTATTTCTCAGTGTCAATTTAGCGCTAATGAATAGTTAAGTTAAGATTAAACTACGTTACATAAGGTGAAGGAAGAATTTCTGGGCATCTGCCGCTAGATGTACCTCACGACAAATATGTACATCACTTTGGGTAATGCTTTGGGATGGCGTGCTCTTCAAAAACTATTTGTTTTCTGACACTTTTGTACTCAACGAAGCCGGATTGTATGTTAGAAAGTACCAAAGTAGAGGAAAAAAACTCGATACTTAGCTCAGTATCTTTGGTCTTACATCAATCGTCAAAATGTATCAGTACGTGAGCCCTTATTCCATCAGGTCGACGCCAAGTAGCACACAAAGCTCTAAAGCCACAAGAGCTTGGACGGGAACTTCTACCACAAGCACTTGGAAACAAGTAATTATCTCCCTTTCTGACACTTCCAAACTTTTCTTGATGACAAAAGATATTAAGAGAGCCAAGCAAAAATAAACTACTAATGTTTTTCTTTACGAGGGGCAGGAAGTTCTAGAATCGTGGAAAAATTAAATTCTTTTCAAAATCTAAACAGTTGTCAAACAAACCAGTATATATCTGATCCACCCAAAGCGAAAAAAATTGTCAGAGATTTCTTACTCGATCATTTTCTCAATTCATTCATCTTAATTTTTTTCATTTTCTTATTCTCTATTCGCAGTAATACCCGAAAGTTGCATAGTGGGATTCCGACAATTTTTCTTTTTTTTATTGAAGAACGTACAGCGAACCACTGAGAAATCAGTCCAAAATACTCCTCTAGCGAAGCGCTGACCTACGTACTCGGACATTAGAACAGTAGAATGGGTATACCTCACAATGACAGGAGTTGTGGAGATGAAAATGAAACTGAATCGGTACAACACCTTCTCTCTAAAGTCCCGCATTCCAAAGAATATTAGCGATTATTTCTTTGAATACCTGGGAAATTTGCGCAATGTCTCACTGAAGGGACCAGTTACCTGCTAAAAAAGATACAAGCGGTGTAAGCAACTTAGATATGGGATGGAAATCAAATGCAGGTACAACAATGGGCCGTCGTACCACTGATTGTCTTATCTTGGCAAACATCCTGGCTAACTTTACATAACCTTTAAAAGTTCAGCTAATTTAATTAAGGCCGTCCCCCGTTTTTCCAGACTGGCTTCCGTTTTCGAGATAACATAACAATAATGGACTGCACGGAAAGTTTATGTGCAATCCTTTTGTCCTAGAAATTTGTTTCATCATAAAACAAGAAAAAATACAATACAACTATGGCTTATTAACAGTAATAAACAATGTATCACTGAAACTTTTCAACGTGAAAATATATTCTGCTCTATTTAAAAATTTAAGTTAAGTCCTCGCTATAAACATAGTTTAAAGGAATTCCACATTATTTGTCATATTTACTAAAGATCACTCTGCGCAGAAAAATTCAATTCTCTACTTTGAAATATTGTTTTAAATGTTTAGAAATTAGGTCTTTATTTAAGTTTCCTTATGCAAAAATTTTCTTTCACAATAGCGCCTATTCATGAAAGGCTATACGCACAGGCCACTAGCATTCACACACAGCAGAAACGTGTGAATGAAAATTAACCTCATTTATTTACCTTGAAATTAACTCAGTTGCAGTCTCACTGGTGCCACACTATTAGCCCAAGTGGCTCGACACTGCAGCATATGCTAAGTAACTTAATTTCACTTTAAATGTTGATTAAATGGGGCATGAAAAAATGTGAGAAAGGTCTTCTATTTGCTTACAAATACAAATAGTATTAGACTTGCGCAAGCAGCACGACACAGATTAACCGTCAATATCTCATCTAGTGAAGTGGATAGACATGTGAAAATGTAGAAATTCTAGAGTAATGGATTGCCACGTGTGCTTGCATGTAAAATTTCACCTTGAATGGATATAATTAAATTTAGAAAGAGGGAGTCTCTTTCATTCATAGGCTTAAAAAGATTGGCAGGCAAAAGGGAAAGTATTGAAAATGAGGATAAAAGCAAAGAGCCACACACAGCCGGCAGCTCAGCGCCGTAGAAGGGTATGAATGACAAATAAAGCAGACAAATCCCTGTAGAGAGCAACGCAAAATAATACAACTATCCTTCATACAGCATTCATATTGCTTGCTGATAGCCAAGTACGCCACCCAAAGGCAGCAACGAAATTGAACTCTGAGTGCGCTCCATTAAATGTTCAGCATTTTACGGCGAGGTCGAACTGGTTTCTCTGCAATAAAAATTATACCCTTTTTGGATTTGAGCTGCTACTTAGACCACTAAGCTCGGCTTAACCCTACCCCTCGTAAGCAGCAGCAAGACAAATTAGCTCACTCGAACGAAAACCATCCGCCTAGCCACTTACTTGTCAGCAAGCACACTTTCTCAAACCAAAAATGTTCATCTTCAATAAAGCAAAAATGTGTGCGTTTTGCGCAAACGGCTAAATAAAGGCACTGCTTAAATATTTGTTGTTGGTTTTAGTAACGGCGTACATTTCCCATAGTGGGATAGTTATTTTGAATTCTACACCATTTGTTTGTTGTTGCTGACGATATTATTTTTCCACTAGCTGCTCATGTAGCCAATCATGTTAAAACCCCACTTATATTTTTTCCTTGCAGAAGGGATGTAATTTTGCGTGTCTACTTCAGCCCAATTCAAGGGTATTATCCTTTTTAGAGTTAAAGAGTTGGCAATGGACACAGAAACCTTCTTTGCATATTTGGAAGTTATGATTTTTATAATCGCAAGCCAGAAGAAATCTTTACATGGTTTATTTATGTAGCTGCTCTTTATAAAGGACAACGCACACGAATGAAATTATCTAAAGCAGTGAATCACGGGGCCCGCGGATGGAAAGTTATGATAGCAAGGTTAAACTTGTTTCACTATGATCTGTTGTAGTTGTTGTAACAGTTCACTATGCCCTGCCACTGCGATGTAGTCACTGATCATCACCGTCTAACTCATCCAACGATAGGCCCAGGAAGCGTGCTGTTTCGACAGGTTGAGTCCAGAGGTAGGAGGGTGTTATGTAAGTGGGTTTGAGAGATCATGGGAATACGTGGTTAGTATCGTGCGCGGTACCTTCATGTGCCGGACATTTATTGAGTATCCTGGGATGGATTCTGGGTAAGTCGGACTACACTGGCCTACAATATTTAGACCGTAATTAAGCCAAAATTACGTGGGTCTCATGAGGCAGCTGAAGCTCTACGTCTGCAATAGGTGGCAGTTGAATTCCGATAACGGCATTCGGGAGTCGGGAGTCAGAAGTTTAGGAAGGTAGTGAAAGTCTCCAGATGAATGCAGTTCAATGTAGGCATGTTTGGTTCTGGATCTCATTGGTGTAGTCGAAGAGATATCTCCTAACTCGCCTGGGAGATAGCTCAGGCTCTAGACAATGTCTGCCGGGGTGATTCCTATGGTAATTTCTAAGCAAAAATTGCTTGCTAAGCATTTTACTGAACTTCTTCACAAGGTGCTTGGAAGAATCATTGTGACGATGTTGCAGTGGAGAAATCAGGAGACTTTGTGGACTGGGAATACCTAGTACCAGGTGACCAGAGGCGTACAGCGTAATTTAGTACCCACCCGCCAATTTCTTTAAATTTCGCCAGCAACATTTCTTTTTTTTTCCGCAAGTGCTGCCGGGTAGCGATTTGTGGAGCTTGTCGCAGTTTTGGACCTTAGTGGCGGTTGTATGGGACGAGAAGGAGAGCACATGGTCGAAGGGGACGCCGAAAACTTTGGGATTATTAACTATTTTTATTGACTTCCTTCATCTATAATCTATCCTTTCATTATGATTTCTCTTAGATTACTGACTAATCACTAGTCGTACCAAAAATTCTACGACAGCGTTTTAGCAAATTATTGTTTCTCAGTCCAAGTCTAGATTTTCTGGACCCGCAGAATTACCATCGTTACATCGTATGCGTTTTTTCCTTCACAACAGCCTCATTTTGAGGCTACGTATTCCGCTTTCGTTCAAAGTTTGTGGGGCGCCTACTACCTTCAAGCACACAGGATGCTGTCAAGGGAAGCCTTTTGAGCATTGAAGCATATTTCAGTCGCCTCAATGTTTCAAAATTTCACACGGCAGTCAAACGAGAGGAAATGCGGAAATAAAAGGTAGACAACAAAGTGGCAAACTATGCCCAGGCAGATAGTAGAGATAATAACAGATGGAAAGCAAAATATCAAGCATTTAGACGGACGAGGCTAGAGCGGAAACAGCAGAAGGACAGGCGGCCGCTGACAGCATTTAATGAGCTACTCAACTTTACGCACGGCTGGAAATCTATTTATTTATATTTTTTCAAGCGACACCACCAGTGAGAAAAACACCAGCGCCTAAGTCGGTCAGTGCGATCTCTGTTACTTTTCGTCCACTTCCGCTTCATATTATTTTCCTAGTTTATGTTAATTTGCTTTTGCTGGTTTTATTTTGTTATATCGTCCCACACGAAATTTTTTTCTCATTTGTTCTCTTTCCCACATGCTTTTTTAATGTTATCCTTCAACTGTTTACTTCTGTTTGTTTGTTTATTGTTTTTCTGACCCAAAAATGAGCAAGAATTTACCGCTGCCGCTATCGTCACAGTTGTGACCTTCTTTCCGCTGTAGGATGGTCTTACGTCTCTCCCCCTTTCAGCAAACTGTGTGTTAAAGCTTCTACCATTTGTTGTTATGGACTTTTTTCTTTCCTTTTCTGCTCAGCTGCCAGGAAATCCCTGCTTTGGCTGTGATTTTTGTTTTGCTTTAAAATTGTGATTTATTTGTTGACATTTGTGCTGGCAGTTCGCACTAAAAGAGTATATCCACCAGCAGAGAGGACTTCATAAATTAGCTACAGTGTGCACACGCACATACATACGCAGGGATGCGAGCTGGGAAAGGTAAAATTTATACACTCTTAATACTATTGGTTGATAGAAAATAAAGCGCGCCGAGATTATGCGATAAGCTTGGCAAGGATCAGAATTTATTAGCGGTGAAAACGAAAAAAATGCGTCCGCACCTCATTTAGTAGCGGTAAATATTATTTAATTCTGAAAAATAATTAACGGATGAAAGTTTTATATAGTAATAAAAATTGTCAAAACTGAAAAATTATGAGCTCGCTTGCTTAGGAGAAATTTTTACGTGCGAACATTTATGAAGCCGATTAACTTAGCCTTCACTTTTGAACTCGAATCAATGATTTCAAGGTTTAAGGTAAAGTATGCTTAACAAATCCTTGAAATTCTGTTCATTAAAACTTAATTAATTACTCGAGAAATATTACTGATACAAGCCACTGAAGATTAGGCACTAAAGGAGCTTAAACGCCATATTTGGGATGCATACAGAAATTACTGGCCTCAAAAATTTGTCAAATATAATATTTGATTAACGTGCATCTACGTCCGATATATTCTCAAATGAAATTGCACCTATGAATCAACATTTTAAGGTTCTGGATAATTTGAAATTAAATGTAGGTGAACTGAACTCCTCCGCCTCATTTTCAATAGAAGTAGTGATAAATGGCAGATATTAAGTAGTTATGGGCTGCGTAGCTTAGGGAGAGTGCGGGGCCTGAAGGTTGAGGGAGTTTTACCTGAACTTCTGGGTGAGCTCTTTTGGGGGCTTATTTATGTGAGATTGATAATGCATAAGACTTATTCGAGCACACCAATGTAGCGCGGCTAAGCAGCGTTTGATAAACTGATTAAGGCTTGTGGCTCAGGGGCTCATTGAAAGAGTCGTTTATATAGAGCTGAGTTTCTTCGTATTGTTGCATTGAACGAGTTTTGGGATGATCTGTTGGCAGAAGTTACTTAAGGAGTACTCCTGTAACGAGTCCCGCTCGTAAGAGTAGAGTGTGATGCAAAGCAAAACGTGCAGTGAAAATGGAATGAGAATGAAAATGGAATGAGGTTTTGTTGGAATTTATTATTGGGTCTTGTGGTTACTCTGTGGGGTACTCTTATAATGAGTCTTGTTCGAAGTGGTAGAAAGTACGCTTTCAATTCACTATTCCATAAGCCGTTTCAGAGATGTAGCGATTTGCTTGGCAAATGAAAGGATAAAGAAAAGGCGCCTTGCTGAATACTTACAGGTGGTAGGGCCACTAGCGGAAGTCATTTAAGCATCGAAGTAAAATATTATCTCAAGGAGACTGATATTATAAAATTTTAAACCAGTTTGAACTCGAATTCGATTTATAGAAGTATAATGAAAAAAGTGTCAAGAAGTATATAAAAAATGGCGAGTGGAGCTGAAAGAGGTCATTCGTAGGTCAGAATGGCATCCATTGGAAAATCTCTAGCTGCATATTCATGAAGGGTTAGGTGATTTCAAAATGTATTATCCTTTCGTAAGCAGCACAAAGTCTTCTACAGGGCAGTATGAACATCCTACACAGAAAATTGGGGTAGAACGTTTGAATCTTCTAGCCCGGTGTTGAGCCCCACATGCTTATACGTTTCTATGAATACTAACCCTTAGTACGATACCAGTTTTAGTAAGAACATTTGATTAAACATTTAAACACAAAATGAAAAGAGTACCTGAAACGGGAGTCCAATGCGGAATGATTCATAACTTACAGCCATTAAACTCACCTGTTTTTTGGCACCTTTTCGCAACGACTGCAATGTTCTTGAAATATTCCTCCTTTAGCCACGCTTTAAAATATCAGGCAAGAAAATCAAACTACAAAACCGCGGATTTGAGGTTAATTACAAGCCAATCTTTCATGTCAACTTGCAAATTTATTCAGAGCCATTCAAGTAAACTCTAAATCCGTAAGATAGAATTAGAGGTCGTAACGGACGCAAAATGCGAAGCATCTTCACATACTTGTAAATACATACACATAAATATATGCCTCCATGCATGTGGCATATTTAGCAGCAGCAAGCATAAGAACAAGGGAAGAATATCGGTTGCATAAAGCACTTAGCGCCGCGTAACTCAAATCTCAAACTGGTCTGATGCTGCGTCACGTGCAAGTAGTTGTTGCCCTCATCAAAATTCGATGCCGTTGCAGTCAGCGCGAGCTTCAATTTACAAAGGCAACGACAGCCAAACATCTACCGAGCGACGCATCAGAGGTGCATTACAACAAAAAAAACATAGCTGTTAAAACACTAACACAATTTTGACAAGTTGATCACAAATTAACAGCGTCGCCCGCACCAAAGGCTCGCTCCGCAAAACTCTTCATCAACAAGCGCACTAGCAAGCTGAAACGTTTTTTTGTTTTTTTTATTGGCGAGTTTTGTCGTATGTACCGTCGCGCAAGCAAAACAATATAACTCATGTAACCGCACAGATCCAATTCGCTACGCGTTATCAGCACAACTAAGTGCGATTTGCACGGCCAGCAGTCGCATAAAGCGAGCGCACACGAACTGCCCGAAGGAAAACTTCACCCCCCTGCCTAGAATAGTCAGTAATTTCGAGTGTGTGCAAAATTTGTGCATTTGCACGAAGCGCAACTCACGCAAGGCACGCGAATTGCACGCCTGCCTTTCGCCACCCATCGTAAGAGAGCAGGTGAGTGCCGTGACTTTTCAGCATTTGCGAACACGGTTCCAACGGCATGAGAGTGTGTCGTTTCCGGGCAAAGTACTCGAATTCTCTAACTCAACTTGACCTGGCCCGCATAGTGACTGAGATGCTGTCGTTGTAGCTGAGAGAGTGTGTGTGGAAAGAGAGAAAAATTTGTAAATTGCTGAATTCGTGCAGGTCATATAAGTCAAATAATGGGCATTTTTCCACAGTTGGAATGCTGACGAGTTCGCTCATTTTCTGTTTTCATTAACGCATTGTAGTTGTAATGTACGGGTATAAAGAGATAGTTTTGCTGAATAAAGAGATGCGGGAAAGTGTATCGTATGCTAGGAATGGCGAGAAGAGGTGTCAAAGGTCGTGCAATATATTGAATAAAAAAAGGCAGTTGCAAAAATTTAGAATATTTTATTGGACGTGAGTATTTGAATTATCAACTATTTAAATATTTTATACTATTGCATAAAACCTCATAAATTCTTTCTCAGCATCTAAAATGTGCGGCGATCTTCTTGTGCCTTAAAACGCTGAGCACTACTGATTCATGCCGCCGCCGAATGATTTTTGCGAAAAGCTTGTTGTTGTTTGCGTTTGTCGGCCGATTTATAAAAGTTTCTATCACCTGGGGCCTTCCATGCTTGGATTAGGAGTCGAGCTTACACTTCTTTTCCTCTTTGTGGTCTCATCCGAGACTTTTGTCACTTAAATGTAGACAAAAGACTGATTGCAGCCAATTTTGTTGGTGATAACTAGCAAATGAAAGGAAAGTTCAGGATAGGTTCCATTTATTTCGGGATATATTAGCGAAAAATTTTAATTGAGCGTAAAATTGAATACAAATCCGGAGAACATTTATTCTTCTTCTTCTTCTTGGTCGACGTATCCATCCTGGATATTCGCGATTGCATTAAAATGTTACTTTGGTCTTAGCCATACGGTTATCAGGTCATATCATTAATGGTATCACTGAATTTGTGTCTGTCGCTAGCTGCCTGTTTTAGCTTTGCCAGTCCACTCTTTGATTTTGTCAAGCCAAGTCATTTTCCCTAATTCCTCTTCGTTCTTCGATTTTCCTTGTATCAGCAGTTGGTGCCTAAGGTTTTTTAAAACCAAATTATATTCTACCCATTCTTCGCATTTTTTAAAGGTTTTGTTGTAGATGATTTTTAGAAAGATTTTTAATGTGTGTCTCATTAGACTTAAGAGCTTTGCATTTTTTGCATTCGTCTTTTTAGGTATAACTTTTTAAGCAGATTTCAAGCAAGAGCTTGGCTATTTCGCTGTTTCATATGCAATTAACAACCTTCATAAGAGTTGGCATTCCACTATCGTCTATAAGTTTTAGAATATCTGCTAAGATTTCGTCACAACATGGTGCCTTCGATTTTGATGTTTCGTATGCATTTCTTATTTCAGACTTAGTTATCTTCAGCAATGAATCACCTGCGCCGAATGAATCATATTGGCGCTTACACTCTTTTTGAATGCTTAGTCGAGTTTCTCCTCCTATTTGTGGTGTGCGTCATAATTTCAATTCTGTGTCCATAGCGTGTTTCGAATCCGGACACTTCCGAATAATAGTCACACACAAACCATTCTTGTGTATCGAATTACGCAAACTACAAAGGCAGATAAGATTTTAATAAAATTATATTAGGTGCGCAACTAAATTCCCGCTGTTTGTCAATAGATGCCGCCAGCAGTGTGTGCTAGTCGATTCTAACATAACCTAAACGTCATAAACCAAGTTAGACATATGGTAACCAACCTGCTTCGACACATTAGTGATTTTGTTTTGGTATCATATATGATACTTTTGGTTTTGTGAAAATGTCTGATTTTGTGCCGAATAATCGTCGTTTGCGGGAAGTGTTGATTTTCCTCTTTCATTCGAAAAAATGGCGGCTAAAGCGCATCGAAAGCTACAAAAAGTTTATGGAGTTGCTGCTTTAAGTGGAACAATGTCCCGAGATTGGTTCTGTCGCTTCAAAGGCGTGAAGGAAGATCAACAACTTTCGAGGGCGTTGAATTGGAGGCATTCCTCTATGAGAATCCGTGGCAAACGCAAGAAGAGCTTGTTGCTTCAGTATTAGGAGTTACCCGCCAATTCATTTCCATGCCTTTCGAATGATTCGGAAACAGCGGACTTGGGTTCCTTATGAGTTAAAACCAAGGGATGTTGAACGTCGTTTTTTCGCCTGTAAACAACTGCTCCAGCGGCAAAAAAGGAAGGGTTTTCTTCATCGCATCGTGACGGGTAATGAAAAATGGATTCATTACAGCCAAAGAAACGAAAGTCATAGGGACTGCCCGGTCATGCTTCTACGTCATCGCCTCGGCCGAATATTCACGCTGTGAAGGTTGTGCTATGTATTTGATAGGACCAAGTTGGTGTTAAATATTATGAACTGTTAAAACCAAGCAAATCCCTCACTGGGGATCGGTATCGACTTCAATTGATGCGATTGAGCCGAGCACTGCGCGAGAAGCGGCCACAATACGCGGAGAGGCATGAAAAAGTGATTCTACAGCATGACAACGCTCGGCCTCACGTTGCCAAACCCGTTTCCCTGAAATGGAAAATCCTACCCCACCCGCCATATTCTCCAGATATTGCGCCGTCCGAATATCACCTGTTCCGATCGATGGCACATGGTCTAACTGACCAGCAGTTTCATTCCTATGAAGACATCAAAAAATGGCTTGATCCGTGGATAGCCTCAAAACATGAACAGTTTTACCGCGACGGTATCCGAGGTCTACCAGAAAGATGGGGAAAAGTAGCAGACAGCGATGGGAAATACTTTCAATGATTCACTTGTAACCATTTTTTTAGAATTAAGTTGTATTTTCATCAAAAAACAGCGAGAACTTAGTTGCGCACCTAATATAAACAATGAAATACAATTTCAGTTATGATCAATTAAAATTTGTTCAATATAATTATAAGAAATACTATACAATGAAGCTGAGTTTGATAATTTGAAAAAACGTAAAAATCATATCACCTACACAACTTCTCTCTCACCCATATTGGCAAAAACGTTTCACTTCAATTTATTCTCTTTTTCTCTCTTGGACTTTAGCGACGTTAGCTACTCTTCATTCGCGCTCAATTTAAGGCAGCACCGCTAAAATATCGGGAAATATTTCCTACTCAAGCAACAACTCTCATGACATTATTTTCGTGCTCTGCCGGCAAGTTCTTCCTGGTTTTGGAGATTTGTCCACACAAGGTGGTTCAAAGGCAAATATTCAGATGAGAAATGTTTGAAGATGTTAGTAATTTTTTTACATAGGTGCTAATTTTTCTCCATTACGATTCATACACGCATGCATACATATGTATGTATGTATATGTATTAAAAAATGTACAGCATTCAAAAGATTTTACTAATCCCTATTAATATTATAAATGTGAAAGTTTGTACGTTAGTGGGCTGTTGAGTTTGATGAGTTGTAACTCAATCATGCGAAAATGACTGAACGGATTCTCATGATAATTTGGCAGCAGATAGTTTATGGCATAGATTGAAAAACAGCCTATGTTTTAACAGAATTACCGCCCTTAGTAAGGTCAATGAAATATTACAATACAGGTGTTAGGTGAAACATGGTTTAAGTGAGCTTAATTTCGAAGATATCATTGAAGAGGATTGCAACCTGTTTGAAAAACTTAGTTCAGGAAAAAATGATAAAATAAGTGAAATCAAACAATGTGGGGGTCAGAAGATAGAAGTTCGAAAAATCTTAATTTCAAATTTATTTCCGGAAAGGATTGCCACAAGTTTAAAAATTAAGTCGAATTAATTAAATAATTAATTTAATATATAAATTAAATAAAATAAGCAATTTAAGAAAGCTACTTGAGCAAATATTTTCGGAGATGATTGAGACCTATTTGGAAGAGTTGTTAATGCAATTTAAAAAAAGTACGCAGAAGCACTAGCCAGGAAACGGAAACAAGCGCCAAAAAATAGGCACAAAAATACGCCAAAAAAATTGGGACGCCCCAAACAGTAGGCACCACGGAAATATAACGCCAAAAAGTAGGCAACAAAAATATATTTCCTACAAGTTTGCACCAACAAACAAGCGCCAAAAAGAGCCAGTGTTATTTCTCACTTGAAATTAGCAACCCCAACGAAAAAATCAGGAAAAATAGCCTAAAATGTATCTAAGATATAGGTATAGATATAAGGTATAACTCTCTCTCTCCTTTTCCTCTACGTTATATCTTTTTTCTCTCTCGCGGAACGATAATGCCCAAAACGTTACATGGCATTGAAATTTTACTCTCCATTCTGCTCGTCCATCAACGCCTAAGAAGTTTCACGCCAATAAATAATTATTAAATACTACTAAAGGGTGATTTTTTTAGAGCTATAGGAAAGTTTTTCCAAAAACACAGGTAAAACTCAGAAAAATGCATGAATTTTTTATTTAAATCGATAGTACAGTCCATATAATTTAATGTTTGAAGATTATTTCATGCAAATGTTGACCGCGACTGCGCTTCAAATGGTCTATCCGCTTAGTCCAATTCTGGAACACTCTTTCCAATGTTTCGGCCGGTATCTCACATATAAATGCTTTAATGTTGTCTTCCAATGAGTTAATTGAAGCAGGCTTGTCTGAATAGAGATGAGCTTTAACATAGCCCCACAAAAAATAATCTAAAGGCGTTATATCGCACGATCTGGGTGGCCAATTGACAGGTCCCGAACGTGAAATAAAATGTTCACCGAACTCGCCTCTCAACAAGTCCATTGTTACACGTGCTGTGTGATATGTGGCACCGTCTTGCTGAAACCAAATGTCATGCAAGTCAAGCTCTTGCATTTTGAGCAAAAAAAGTTGGATATCATTTCACGGTAGCGCTCACCATTCACAGTTACGTTACGATTCGCAGCATCTTTGAAGAGGTACGAGCCAATGATACCTCCAGCCCATAAACCGCACCAAACTGTGACCTTTTCTGGATACATTGGTAGCTCTTACAATTCTTCTGGCTGATCTTCACTCCAAAATCGACAATTCTGCTTATTTACGTACCCATTGATCCAAAAATGAGCTTCGTCGCTGAACACAATTTTTCGATAAAAAGTGGATCTTAAACTTTCTTGCGTGTTCTGTCATTTTTATAATAAAATTCAATGATTTGCAAGCGTTGTTTGTTTGTAAGACGATTCATAGTTAAATTATAGACCCAACTGAAGATGTTTGACAGTGAAACAAAACACGAAACCTGCGTCAGCTGTTCAAACCAACTGTTTAAAAAGATAACAGCTAGAAAATCACCCGTTATATTGTGAGTAATAATGGATTTCAAATGAAAGATACGAGAAATGTTTCTTTTGCATATGTTTTGAATGGGGTTGCCAGCTGTTAAAAAATTTAATTCGGACAAATAAATATTCTAATGAGAATTATGTGGAAACTCCACGTATTATTTGCAAAAAACGGCATTTTCACAATGTATACACAGCAGTTATTAAGCTGTCATAATTTCTTATCGTCAGTAATAAATTACAAAAATTAAAAAAAAAAGTTATTCCTTATTTGGATTTAATTGTGCCTAAAATGAATTTTCAAAAGAGCCATCCCATGGTTTATGAAAAAAATTGTCCTTCCATACAATTTTTCTGGGCTAAGTTAATAAAAACTAAAAAACCGTTAACGCGATTTTCTCACTCAATCACATATCGTTCTGGTTTAATAGAAAAAATCTATGTTTCGCGTTTATGTGTTTTTTCTAAATTTGCTCCTTGTTTTAATGTAAGTCCGTTTTTGCATTTTTTTAATTGTAAATATGCCAGGAGGACGAAAATCTACTTTGTTGAAAACCGCTAATAAGGCAAAGTTATAAAGTGAAGGTTTTTGATGATATACGGTGGGGTTTGTATCAAAAAAATTTAACCCTAAACTCGGAATAACCGATGGTTAAGATATTTTCAAATGTCTTAATATAACGGATTTCGTAGAAAAAGCAAACAGAATATAGAACACAATTTCGTTTATCACTTTTATTCAGAGCAACGAAACCTCTTTTAAGGGAAAAGTTTCCGGACCATGTTTCTTCTCGAAGAGGTTTTCAGGAGTGGCCACCGAGATCTTGTGATTTAACACGTTGTGACCTTTTTCTTTAGGGTTACGTAAAAGAAAAGGTCTACGCCAACAGCCCAGGGTCGATTGAAGACCTCAAAGATGGAGTTCGTGAAGATATCGAGGTCATAAGGCAGCCGCTTTGCAATTCGGTTATGGAAAATTTCATGAAAAGGGTATTGCCCTGTAAGCGTGGTCGTGGTGGTCATTTGTCTGATGTTATTTTCCACTATTTTCCATGATCGCATTCCATCCTATGAAAGTCGATGCTTGTTCTTTAATCTGAAAACACTAAGTATTAGCAAGGCATTTCTCACCCTCATTCGACCCGTATTTCGTTAGGTGGGCGATTGACTCCCCATCGCTACTCGAGAAACTTAATTTAAAATTTCCTCAGCGGAGCTTATGAAATCATGCATCTGTTTAGGGATAGTAAGAACTAATTATGCTTTTAACGCTGCGATTTCTACAACTTTGAGAGAATTTTATATGCTTTGAAATCATATTGGCCTAAATTTCTCTTCGAAAAGTACTTTCTGAAAATATTACAATACTAAACTAGATTCTAAATACAGCGCACGCTCGATAACGTGAACGCTCTAAAGCGTGAACGCCCCAAAACGTGAACAGACATTTTTGTCCATTGACTACTCTAAAACGTGAACAAACCCAAAAAGCTCTATAACATGAACAATCAACGTTAGACTTATTTGAATGTAGTTTACATTGATCTCAAGTAATTCGGAAATTGGGGAATCCCCTAATTATAAAATAGGCATTTTATTCGTAATTGCATGTAAGGAGTAAACTATTTCAGTCGCGGTTTTGGTTTTGCAAAGAGTGTTTCGTCTTATGTTTTCTGGTGAAAATGAGTTTTAAAAAACCCGTGTGCTTGACATTAAGCCAAAAGGCTAAAATTCTCGGTTTTTAAAAAAAAAGGCTCATCTGTGACGATTTTAGCAAAAAAATGTAATGTTGCTAAATCAACAATTTGTAACATTAAAGCGAAAAAGCAAGAGATTTTAAAATGCGTAAACAACACGTATTGTGGACCTGGAAATAGAAAAACACTGCGTCTTTAGAGTTGCCCAAAATGGAGGGAGCTCTTTATCGTTGTTTTATCCGAATGCGAGATAAAAACTCTAGTAAGTGCTCTAATGTTGAAAGAAAAGGCAAAAACACTGCATGCAAAATTTAAAGAAAATGAAGCAAACTTCTTCGCTGGTGATGGATGGCTCCAAGGATTCAAGAAGAGGTACGGTATTACCTTCTTAAAATATCAGGCGAAAAACTGTCTTTGCAAGCTCAACTAGTGGATCCGTTTAAACAAAAACTTAAAGTTAAAATGGCCGAATTGGAGTTGTGTAACGATCAGTTATATAATGCTAATGAGTCAAGGTTATTCTGGAGACTTTTGCCAGAGAAAACATACGCGTCAAGTTTGGTGAAGAGAGCCCCAGGGGTAAATTCCGAGAAGCAGCGAATCACGTTTTTATGCTGTCCAAACGCCACTGCATCCCATAAGCTTAAGCGTTTGGTAATTGGAAAGGCGAAGAATCTGCGCTGCTTTAAAAACTTTCAGTGTGCCACCGACTATAACAGCTCGATCCGACTAGATGACGTCGGCTATTTTCAAGCAATGGTTTCATGAGTTATTGTTCCATAAGTGAATATTCCTTTTAAGTTTTTTCCGATTTTTAAGGTTAACTGGTTATTTTTAAGGCTACATCGTTTTTAAAGGAGAAAGCCTCACCAATTAAAGCTCTCCTCCTAATTGACAACGCTCCTACTCACCCAAATGAAGCTGAACTAACAACATAGAATGGGCAAATTTCGGCAATGTTTATGCCACCAAACGTTACTCCCCTCATTCAACCGATGGATCAGAATGCAATAAAAATCACTAAGTTGCATTACAGAAACAGCCTTCTAGTTTCAATAGCAGCGACAAAGTCTGATTTGCTCGAGTCATTGAAAAAAATCAACTTAAAAACAGCTATAAATCTTTTGGATGCGGCTTGGTTTCGTATTGGTGAAGCAACATTAATGATCCCGAAGATAATGTTCCGTTGGTGGTTTTAAAAGAAAAATGGGAAGCTGAACTTCGCACCTTGATGAACAACATACAAAAAGATGATTTTTTTTACATAAAACCATCGTATGACTTAATTTTCAATTAATATGTAACGAAAACAAGAATAAAATGTGAATTTAAATGTGAAAAAATATATTTACTTAGTATTTTTGGGCATTCCAAAGCCTGAAAACTTTTGTTAACGTGAACTGCCTTGGTTGGAATTAGTCCACGTTATCGAGCGTGCGCTGTATTCCCTAATATTCTTTCTCTGTAAACTATAACAAATTTTACGCTTTCTTCATTAAAATAAAACAAAAATTATTATTGTTTGAATTGTTTAGCATTAATCTGTTTTTCATAGTCTTGAGGTATCTTGGCCCATTCTCGTATAATCGCTTTTTGCAGCGCATCCATACTGGCATATTTCTTAGTCCTCTCCTTGATCTCCAAAATGGGCCAGATGGAATAGTCGTCGGATTTGCGTCTAGCGAATTCGAAAGCCATTGTGTGGACGAAAAGAAGTGTTGAACATGATTTTTTAACCATTCTTGGTTCACACGAGCTTTATGAGACGGTGCCGGGTCCTGTTGGAACGTCCATGGTCTACGACCGAAATGCTTGCGTGACCACGGCTCGAAATCAGCTTCTAAAACTTTTTCCCGATAATAAGTCGCATTCACTTTGACACCAGGTTCGATAAAAACGATTGGAGAGCGTCCATCAGCGGTCACTGCGGCCCAAACCATTACTTGCGATGGGAAGTTGCTTCGAGTGGCCATACGTAGGCTCAAATTCTCGAATGAGTGTTCGGTCAAGTAAACACGATCGTTTTAAGTGTTTATGAACTGCTCAATTGGGAAATTTGTTTCATCAGAAAACACAATGTGAGGAAATTCGCCACGTTCGTGCAAGCGCAACAACTCCTTTGCTCTTTCGCACCGAACTTTTTTTTGCTGGGATGAAAGATCGTGTGCTTTTTGGAACTTGTAAGCCTTGACCCTGAGCTCATTTTTCAATATGCGTCGAATGCTGTCTTGCGATATTTCCACTTTCCGAACCATTTCTGGCGTTGTTGCGGTTTTTTTGGTCCACCTCCATGGCGTTTTGTAATGCTACCAGCATCATTGTAACGTTTTATAGTGCGATACACAAACATTTTTTTCACTTTGAGGTGACTGAGCTCACGAACAATGACTGGTTGTGATTTTCCAGCCAAACATAACGCAATTACACTATTGCGTTTGAATTCCATCACAGAAAAAAAACTCAACAAAACTGAGACGCAAATGCTTTTGATGGCTTATAAGCAATATATTGAACTGTCATTAGAACAATTTTGACGTTGATGTCATGAGGTGTTTTACAGATACAAGCAGTGTGATGTTGGTAACACTTCATACCTTTCACCCTGTAGTAGCGCACTTTAACGACTGCCAATACAAAAGGTACAGATATTTAAGCCAAATAATAAAAATATTAGCCCAGAAATCTACCCACCATCTGTATACTTCTCTAATAAGAAGTGGACAAAACTCGCAGAAGAGCACTTGGATATTACACATCACCCTTCAGAGCGGGGAACTACATAACTAAACTTCTATAATTTCATATTTTATATCTACAATAGGTTCGAACTCGAACACACCGACTGGCAGTCATGCAAGCCTAATCGGCTACGGCCTCCGCCGTAGCCAGGGTCAGCTGAAAGTTTGGGAAAAGAAACTTTAATGGATAAATTCCTTCGAGACTCCCTATACTTTTATGTAAAGAGCTTTTTACCACTAAGTCGTATTTTCCCAGTTAACAAACATTTTAGTTTAAAGCCTCTGCGAAACAAGCAATACCCAATTAAGCAAATTAGAGTCCCGTGTATCCATATATATTTTATTACCTACTTCAATCTATGAAAACCGCACGATTTACATATTTTTAAATATCTAAATTTTAATCAAACATTTTCTAGAGAAATTTTATAAAGATTTTTGCGGGAATATTCTCCACACCTAAATTAAATTCTCGTCTATTCCGGCCACTAAAGATATTTAAGTGATAAAACAAAGGATAAAGCACAGACAAACACTCAAAATACTCATGGGATGCTTAGGTGGCAACTCAAATAAATTTTACTAGGAGCGCAAACAAACGCAGCCACAGGGAAATATGCACACACACACTCATACATACATAGACTCATATAGATTGAACGTTACAAGTAGACCAGGAATCCTCTTGTTATTGATGAATCGACACTTTTGTGCTTAGGTGGTAGATATATTTGCTAACATTAATTGCAAAGAAAATCTCACAGACGAATCTTCGAAAGTAACGGTGAAAAGCAGAAGTGAGCAAACACCTGGAAGTAACCACTCCCACACACCAGTAGTTGATAGAGAGCTGCAACACTCCTACAGATGAATTGACTAGTCAATGCAAGCGCGATGCAGGGCTGGAGAGCCTGTAATCAACAGACGGTGAATTGGAAACACGAGAAGAATATGTCAAAAATCATTGACGTTCAAATGCTCCCAAACACTGAGCACTGTGCCCTCGAGAAGACGCGAGCAAGTAGTATAAGTTAAAAAAACGAAAAACAGGATATGCGTCGCGTCAGCCGTTTGTCGTTCGAGTGAAATCTCTTCTATTGGAAAATCCTTTCGTGGCGAAATGGGTGCAAAAACGCGTGCAATTAATTAAGTTTGGCTTGAATGTAACGCCAGCACAAAAACAACAACCAAGAGAGCTTAACAATCATTTTTGTTGTTGCCAAATCAACAAAGCATAGATGTATGCAACGGCAATAGGAGAATCCGCTGAGCTGGCAAACTGACGGCAACGGTTGAACAGTATTTTGAGCTGCAGAAAAGGAGGACGAGGAGGAAGGTGAGAAAGTGTAAAAGGCAGAAATTGAAAGGATGTTCCAATAGTGATAATGAGCCGACCAATAGACATACATTAGCAAAAATTCCTATATTTGCGAAGGTTTACATGCCAGAAACGTGAGTTCGAGAATTTGAAAAGATTTAAATATAACATTTTTTTTACTTCAAAATAGGAAAGAAAATATTTGTATTTATGAGTAAAAAAGGAATGGTTCTTGAATAATTTGTAATGAAAGAATAGAGACTATTTTTAAAACTTGTTGCGAACCTACCAGCAGTGCTAGGATCCTTAATTCGAAATTTCATATCCAAAATTATAAAAAGGAAGTTTCAGAGGACAAAGAAATTGGTTTTTATGAAAAAAACGATAAAAAGTTATTTGAATAGAAATATTAAAATCATCGGAATTTTCGTGAATTTCATGGGAATAATCATTTCCATCAATTACAATAAAACCCCAAGACAAGGCGGCAAAATTTGTTAATGTGAACATCTGAAAAGTGAAATTCATGATAAGCCCATTGATAACATTTTCAAATATAGTTCACATCATAAATTTAAAAAAATATATTTTTGCATTTTTTCGAGCAAAGCAAACTTTGTTTCATTGTAATTCGAAAAATTTGTCCAATCGAATCAAATTTATAGAAAATGTTGGAAGTCCAATTTAAGTTCAAATGTATGGATGTGTATGTATATATTTGTATATTGTATTTTTAATTACATCGAAATATTACTAATCGCACTCTCTACAATAATTTAAACTGGAATTTAGCATCCCTTTTTATCGGTTCAGAATTCGAGCGATGTCACTCCACAGCCACCAAAACAGCCTTTTTATTTCTGTAGCATTCTGGCGAATTTATTGGTGCAGCAGAATGAGGATTACCCTCCGATTCTCATTCGGGATATAAAGGGCGCTAATGCAGCGAAAATAATGAAGTACGATCACGTCAAAATGTCAGCGTGTTGTGAAAAGGTTTCAATATCTACCCACAAGAATTTGAAAAGAAAGCAAAACTGCACATAAATAAAATTTGAGAAGGCTTCCTACCAGCTTCCGCATACGCCCATTCACACTCGCTAACGCACATTCCCACACACACGCAGTCTCCCAGTGCGGCAGACAAATGCCAACGTAAACAATTAATTGAATTTCCGGGCACATCCTGCGCCAGTGCTGACGTCAACGCTTGCCGAACCTGAGCTGCGCCAACAGGTGCGGTACACAGTCAACTCGCTGCTGTTGCATGATATGCCGTTATCTGTAAGTATGAAAGGTTGATGAATGAACTCTGGGAAAAGTAAGTAGTTGCAGTTTTTAATTTTTTATAGAAAATTTAAGTTGCTGCTGACAGCGCAGTCTACCAAATAAAGCGTATGAAGAACTTACAAGAAGTAAAACTTAGGAGAAGAGCAAAAAAAGAAGCAGGTAAACAGCAACGGACTGACAAGCGAGTTCATGAAAAGGCGAGCGCATAAGAAACGCGTTACATTATAATGCTTAGGACTGGTATCGCATAAAGCCAACCAAACAGTTCACGAGCGAACATCGCCGACAAAAGGACGATGAAGTGAAGCGCAACTTCCCACCGGAAGTTGAAGAACAACTTCCGCAAAGCAGCAGCGACCAAGAACTTCTATTGTGCGAGGAAAATAAAACTATAACTATGCGTCTCAGCAAAACAACAACGGTAATATCAAACCCATTAAGCAGCCACCAGGCAACGGTAGTGCAGCTAGCAAGCGATAGCGCAGCAAAATATGCAACATAAAGTTTAAGATGATGTCAGGGCAGAAGACTTCGCGAGAGTTTAATGTCCCGCGCGGCTCAAGAATATTCACAGTTGCTTCTTTGAATTGTGTTTATACCACTGGGCATCTAACTAGTCGTAATTTAATTTCATTAAAAGCTTTTCAATGTACCAACACTGTCGGCAGCATGATTGAGGAGTCACTCACCGCATTTTGTCTTTTGCAACAGTGGCAAGGTCATGTATTTACTTCGCTGGCATTGGGTAAGCATTCATTTTTCAAAACGGAGGTGCAACCGGATACTCTGTATCAAGACTGAAGATTAGAAGATAAATGTAAAAATGTCCCTTTTACTCCTTTCACTTATTTTTGTTGGAAGCTATCCCTCAAATAGCTAAATTTCTCACATTCTGGAGTCACTGCGCAAGTTATCAATAGAATAGAAAGTGTACAAATACACATTTCTCAAATGGATAGGATGCATACCATCCTATTCTGCTGCTCGCATGCTTATTAGTCTCGAGTCATTAGAAATTCGTAGGCAGACAATTGTTCTTTACTCATTGATTGTCCTTTCTTGTTGGAATTGCTTCGTTGCAAAGCTATCTTAGGAACTGGTACCCTCAGAACCAAGTACGCTCATAATGTTCCTATAACTCTTTACGTGAATTAAATTATTTTAGGAATAATGTCCGTGTTATAGTCTGTGTTATGTATGTTATATATAAATAGTTTGTTGCTATTGTTTGCTATTTTTGTATCGTAGTCTCTAAGGATTGAAATTCATAGACGTGAATAAATAACTAAATTGGGTGAAATGTTACGAAGGATATAGGAGGCCATGACGAATATTAAATTTTATATGTAATGACTTAAAGTGACGTTTAAAAAATTATTTTCTTAATACCTCAAATACTTCTTGTGTTATTTCGATTCGAGGCATCCTTAATGACTGTAAGAACAAACACAAAAACTCCTTCTGATTTCAGAAAAAAAATTAGTGCTGGTTTCAAAGCGAAATATTAGGTTATACTGGCTAGCCGAAACCACGCAGAGACCATTTTTGTCTTATTTTAGCGAAAATATGCATCGCTGCGCGTAATGTTCGCCAATTTTAGGAGTCGCTCAAACTCCAGTTCAGGGATACATTCTAGTATGTCAAAACTGAGAGCGCTACGGTGGCATAGTCTAGTTTTCGAGAGAGCCGCACAGTAACATAGAAGATGCTCCAGAGTTTCCTTTGTACCCGGCTCATTACATTTCCTGCAAGTATCTTCATAAGAGCGTTTACACATCATCCTAGCAACTTTGCAATTGGTTTTAATTTAAAAATTAAGCCATGTGCCTTTCGCCTTTCCCAACATGTGCTCCTCTAGTTTTTAATTGTGCGAGGGGTTTAAGTACCTGACTTATTCGATTCCCTGCAACTCTTGCGCCTTCTTTAGCTATTTCGTCCACTATTCCATATCCCTCTATGCCTTCAAACCTAACATACACCAAACCTGTGATTACGAGCCAGCTTGTCATTTGCTTCCTTGCATTCATGGACATTTTTGCCATTCATGAACATGATTTTATCGCTTCTATAGCCGCTTGGCTATCCACGAAGAAGTTTATTGCGCAGTTAATTGTTGTGTTCGTACACACAAGCCCTGCTGCTTTTTTTACAGCAAATATCTTAGCTTAAAACACAGTACAATAAAGAGGGAGTTTACATGATTTCCTGATACTTTATTCCGTACAATATATGCCAGCGCCGAGCTCTTCTTTAATTGTTACCTCCCCAATGGTGTTACCTCTCAATGGAGCTACCTCTCGGAACTAAGCCTTTGCGCCATCCATCATCTTTAGTGGTCTTCCAAAACACGTAACTGGAACTATATAGTCTGAATGGACCGTGGCACTCCCAGTAATAGAGCGAAGGTTTTGGAGGTAAGCTGATCGGTTGTTTGTAGCCTCCCAGCTGAGTTTACAGCGCGATTTTCCGCATTGAGACCAATCGATGTTAGGTTGAGCTGCCTTTGGAGTTGATTTCATAGCTCCTGTAAGGCAAAGTGCGAAGAGGCGCTGGATTTCCACCACACCAAAATGCCATACAGTAACATGCCAGTGCATAAGAGCAGGTGAGAAACCCCATGTGCTTCCAAGCATCTTTTTACATGCGTTTACTCAGGCTAGCAGTGCTAGCTCAGTTGTGAATTATTTTAAGAGCGTTGCTCATTGAAGCGCTTAGCGTAGACAGGCACCTTCCTGTAAGAACTATAGCAATGCCATCTGCATATGGAGTCTCGGAGCTCCACCTTCAAATCGAGTGAATAATTGATTTACTACTAACAAACAGAGAAGTGGCAATATAACACCGCCGCAATGGGTCTCTCTACATGCTTCCCTCGTTAAAATAAAATAGTCCCTTCTGGAGTTCAGAAGACTTGGAATCCTGTGATATATGGGAGAATCCATTTCTACACCATTAAGGCTTTCAACAATAGTATTAGTTGACAAATTGTTGAATGCCCGGGCAACGTCCAGAAATACCCTTAATGTGTTTTCCTTATAAGCGAAGTATTAGATGAAGTAAAAAGTTGTCCACTTATTTACGTTTCATTATGCCGATGCCCCTTACGAAAATGCATGAATGCAGGAAAGGGTGATTTACTGTCTTCAATTCATTTGAGTGAATGAAAATGGGAACAAAATATTTTTGTCACAGCTTTTCAATATCTGAGCAAATCTAAACTAAAAAAATAACATTGCATTTCTTTCGCAATATATCTCAAGCGCCTCATTTCTTACCTTCATCTTTGTCTATGAAAACAATAATTTAATTCATTATGGATGGAATTTTAGTTTGACAGCAGTTAATTAAAAGCCGATGCCCACTGAAATTAGAGTTAGAAAAGTACTCCTGTAGTTCAACTTTTGTGCTTAGCTGCATAATATCTTAAGCTGTTAATTAATTGCGTTTCAATTTGAAAACTTAAGCCCTTCGCTCACTTGCTCACTCTAGCTTTAGCGCATAAATCACCAAAAGCTTTTCTACCTTAATAAATTTGGCACTTGCTAAAAGGTTTTAGTGCACACTCTCAAGCAAAATCACTACTGTTATTATATTAACAGTTAGTCAGCTGGTTAGTAAGAGTAAATTCTACTGAATTTTCGAAACTTTTCGGAAATGCATTAACTTGTTTTCATTTCACAGTTTTCGGTGTTGTTTTTAACTTTACTTTTTGATGTGCATTAATTAGAATCAAGCGCCGCAAACTTAGGCCACCCCATCTGCGCGAAACTGATGGGCTATTAACTAACGATATTGCGTTGGTACTCGGCGATATTTGAAACTTCTTTGCAACTAGGAGTTATTTTGAAAATATTTCTCTTCCCGCTCGATTTCAAATACTTATACTTCTTCATTTCCCCAACCAAGATATGCCACGGGCCTTCCCCCACCACTCTTTTGACACTTTTAACACTCCGTGAGCTTAACGCGGAGATCCTTTTAAAATTCTCTCCTCACCTATACCAATGCCAGCTATACTTTTCCACTTCTCACTCCATTTTTGTTTTTGTGTTTTCGCATTTATTTTCAATCGCTAGTGAGAGAGAAAAGCAGTCCTACTAAACTTTTCGCACGCAATTTTTAGTAATTTTTGAACTGAAACTCATTCCTTTTTTATTGTTGTTATAGTTCGTGCGAAACTCTGTGCAACATCACTCTTGTTGTTTTTGTGTTTAGCTATTAGCACACTTCAAGTGCAATTGTCTACAGACTCGTATGTTCACTGTGTGCGTCCACACAACCAAACCAAGGCCTTCTAAATCGGACGCAATCATGTCAAGGTGCCAAAAAGTATGCATCACTTCAGATTTTTAAGGGGATGCTTGGCGCTTTTGCCAGTGTGTTGCATTTTGTGTGAGCTGTTGTTGCCAGCATTGCTGCTGTTGCAACCACTAGTGTACGCTTCAACAACTTCAACGCTCAATCACGGATGCAAACACTTTTAAATGCTCCAGCGGCCCGACTCCTCTCGGTATTTCGCTGAAATCTTTACCCACATCAAATACGACTCATCCTCGCATTCCCAGTTGAATTGTTGTTGGCCCCCTTGTTGTGTGCATGTGTGTATGGCATCGAAATTTAGTGCGCCTGGGCAACAACACTTAACGTTTGTTGGCCGCTTTCCCATTGTATTTTTTGTTATCTTTTGCTTTATTTTATTTTAATTTGTTTTTCTCTCTCTCCCTCTTTTTCTACTTTTTGAGCTGGAGCTGGCTTTGGCGCACGTCGAAATATCGTAAACTATATTTTTACTATCGCGAACAACAACAAAACAAGTGCAACAACTTTGCGCTAGTAACAGCTTATGGCATGGCGGAAAACAGAGCAACAACAATTCACTGTTGGTAGCTCCAAAATTCAGAAAGCAAGTTTCGTCAGCACATATTTGCAGAACTGCGCTTGTCAGCTGCCAGAGTTGCTAGCCCATTTGCGCCGAAAGTTGCTCCACTGTGTTGTTGGTGTTTTCCCTGCAATAATTTTCCCGATTTTTTATTTCTTGCACAAATTTCAACTTTTAGTGTATTTTTTCGAATTTTTAGATTTTTCTGATTTTTTGGCAACTTTTCATTGCATTTTTCTCTTTGCTTTCCATTGTTGTTTTTCTTGGAGTTTCTCAAGTGTAACTTGTAATAAAAATCAGCCGACATAGTTTAAATATATAAAGTAAAAGCTGCTGCAAAACACCGAAACACGAAAACACGACGTCTACTTCGACTTGCCGATGCAGTTATTTTCTATTTAATTGGTTTTTTTTTATTTTTATTTCTATTAAATCTTAGTGAGGTATGTTTGTATTTGGGCAAAGCTTTCTACATACACTGATGGACAAAAGTCACCGTCATTTAGTATCTAGAAGATTATAACATCTCCCGCGCCCAGAAGATAATGGAAACATACAAAGTAGTATATTTAACGAAAACTATTATTTATTTAAATTCTGTTTCAGTTTGAACATAAGGCTAATTCAAGAAGTATTTATAAAAAAATGGCATATAATGGTTGCTGTGTGCATTTCTGGTGGACAAAAGTCACCGTCATTTAATAAAATACTTAATCAATTTAAGTGCTAATATTATTTTAGTAGGATGTGTGTTTGCCGTTATTTTTGATGACAGCTTGCAATCGTTTCTGCATCGAATGAGCCAGTTTTTTGGTAACATCTGGGCTTATTTTCTGCCATTCCTGTAGCAGCGTTTGCTTAAGCATATTTTTTGAGGTAACATGATGCTCATCAGAGAAGATAACTTTTTCCCAGAAATCTATTCCCTTGCTTAAATGCTCTTTTGCGAAGGAAAGACGCTTCGTTTGGTTGACCTTGCTGATCTGTGGTTTTTTTCTGCATACTCTGGCGTTATAACCAGCGGAATTCAGCGCCCTGCGCAGAGTACGTGGGTGAACAACTGTACCAGTGCTTTCCTTTATCGATGCAGCAATTTCTGTTGACGGAGTTTTTGGCTCTTTTTTAACTATTTTTATTATTTCAAGCTTTTCTCGTTCAGGTAGTGCCGGCGGTCGTCCACTCCTTGCCAAATATTTGCACTTTGGTTCATCTTTAAATCTTTTTATTATTCCAGTAATAGTGGATGCGTGGACGATTTACTAATGAGCATATCTCCCGAATGGTCTTGCTTTGATTGTACGCATTTAAAATAATTTTTCTCTCTTCAATTGTGGTTTCTCTCCTTTTTTGATTAATTTTTAACAATCACGCGGCGTCAGTAAAATTTTTTAATTAAGTACCGTTATAGAATGTATACAGATCAGTCTTAAAGCTACCATACTAAACGAACTCACTGAAAAAAGGAGCCAGATTGGCTTAAATTTCTGTTAAAATTATTTTAAAAGGCAAGCCGAGCTGACGTGACGGTGAATTTTGTCCTCCAAAAAAGTGACAAAAATATTTTATTTTTCATTTTTCCAAAAATGGGCTAGTAAGAGAAAGATATTTAAACTGAAATAGAAATTAAATAAATTTGTTAAATATGTTACTTTTCATGTTTCCATTATATTCTGGGCACGGGAGATGTTATAATCTTCTAGATACTATATGACGGTGACTTTTGTCCATCTGTGTATATTGAAAATTTCAGTACATAAATTCCATTTCACCCCGTCATCCAATCCCCGCAGTAATTAGCCGGGGTACCAGGAAGCATAATTTAGAAGAAACTGGCTCAACTATCAGATGAAACTCCAAAAGAATAGCCAAACTGCGCTAAAGCCCAGCACCTCTAATTAGAGGCTCACATTTGGGAGTAGCACCAATAGTCATAACGTGGCCTGTTCTGTACCAGGTCTGCAAACTGGCAAAAAGTTCTTCAAAAACGCCGGAAAAGTTAGCAAGAAAATTACTTCCGGAAGAGCAAATAAATTAATTCCAAGTTTTGTATGCATTAATTGCAGTTTACAATTCGTGGTGGCATCACAGGTACTAACGGCAGCCTGGTATTTTTCTCTTCTCTTCTCATTCCGGCAATTTCACTTTTCCTCGTGGCTCTTATATTTTATTGGGCTCCTCCACATATATCGAAATGCGTGGAAAATCGTCTCCCAATTTAACAGAAATTTTATTCAACTTTGTGCTCCGGCCCTAAAACCACTTTTTTTATGCATGCATGCCTCTTTTGACATTAACCAACATTAAAACCGAAGAATATGTAATTCAATAATATTCAATCCGAAGAAAAATCTTACACAACAGAGTAGGTCATAGAGCCTATGTGCCTCGAGCCACTCAATAGAGTCCTTCAAGTATGAGTTTCTTTGATCGCCGCGTTTTCTTTTGACAGCTGTGATAGTTCGAAGGCATCTATTTAAATAAACATTAAATAAAAAATAGTTAAGATCTACGAATGGAATTGTGGATCTATGAAAGTTCGCATATTCGCAAAGTTGTAGATATTTTTGATCAGTATAGTCGTTTAGCAAGGCAAAGCGATAGCCAACATTACAAACGAAATTTCCAGGGATGACTGAATGAATGAAATCGAGTTTTGCACTTCGACCTCAAGCTCTTTTGTGGCCTCTCCTCATCACAATGACTCATCCAAGCCCAATTTTCTTAACAAACTTAAGATAGAGCTGGGTTGAGCCGCATTTGGCCGAGATGGCTAAACCTTCTCCGCGCTATATCGCGGCATTCAAGGAGAAGGTGTATTCTTCTTTCATTATACCCCTCCAGAAAAGGTTTTGTGTGGCGTGGCCCCATAATTTGGTGTCAACTATTATTTTTTATCCTCAGCTCTTCAGTTCATCTGACTGTCGCTCAGAATGGCGATTCGCTCGTTCTGGAGGTTTCTGTCCCAGTTTATATAATATATGCACAGAGACAGGTAGCATACACTTCCGCTTAGAAGATTTTGGTAAAACTAACCATCGGCACAGACAACCTTGTCTCGTGGCCTCTGGCCAGCGCCTAAGCCTCCTGGTGTCTTCAAGCCATCTGTATACCAGTGCAGGATACACTCTTGGCGATTCCTTTCCTACTCCAGTTTACTTTATCGTGCAGTTGAGTTCTAAACTTCTTCTCAAATTCTTCAGTGATATCCCCCCTGGGTAGCTGGACAAGTGGGAAATGCTTACTTATCATTCCAGGAAGAATAATTTCACGATTTAACACTTTTGGACGATTAAATTTATCTAAATAAACCAGGTAACTTTTTACTTTCCTTCAATATTTAATTATTCGTAAATCAGTTCAAAATGATCTTCCATCCAGTTACAAGTGCATTGCATCATTTTTTCCAATCCTTGAAGCACTTCTGATACATGCTTTTTGGTAAAGCCTTGAACTCTTCCAGATAATTGATCTTTTTTGAGGTACTTTTAGTTTTTGAATAAATAATAATAAAAATATAAGGAAGGTCTTGTGAATTCGGTAGCTAAGGCATGATTGCAGGTTTTTAAAATACAGATTCTCTGACCCCCATTTTTCGATAACAAAAAGTATTTATGGGCTCAAAAGCTTGTTCAAGCCGCATATATTTCAAAAAAAAATTAAAAATGCAAATGTCTGATAATGTCAGCATACTCGCATATTGGGGCCAACATAAGAAACATGTTTAAATCGAATGTGCATAGACCACGAAATTTGAAACTCCCTTTTTTTCTTGCAAGCGACTGGATATTAAAGGATGCTGAACATGTTAAGCTATTCCCTATACCTCCCTTTGCAATAGTCTAGAAAAATATTCTGTGGTAGATGCATGGACTTCACGCTGAGCCTTACCATACTTCGACAACACCCTCTTATTTCTGTTAGGAATAAACAGAAATCCCTTAACTGTTTGCCTCCGTAAAATGAATTATTTGCAATAAGCACTAACAATTCATAAAATGCATAAAGACCACAAAGAGCCCAATTTACTACTGTAGAGGAAAATTTCCCATGAAACAATTTTGAGTCCATAACTGCTGTTAGTGGTAAATTTCTTTTACACAGACGCGAGGCAAACACTTACAAACATCCCCTCATAGCCACTCAGATTAACGGCAAATTAATATTGAATCGAATATTTCAATTTAAAAAGGACCGACCACAGTCATCAACTAATAGGCAGTAACAACAAGCAACTACAAAAACGATTATAACAACTACAAAGGGCGACGCATTCATGTTCTTATTTGCATATATTTTTTCAATTTTTTCTTCATTTATTTTTTTTTTTATTTGGGCACCGAACGCAACATATTTTTTTATTCGCACGCTTTGTGACACTTCAGTTTCAATATTTTTCGCTACCTTCGGAGGAAATAATGAAAAAAATAAATAAGTAAAAAAACAAAGGTAAATATACCAACAACACACAACAGGTGCTTAATTTGCTCGTTACTAGTAAATATCCTCGCTCCCGCACACTCAGGCACACGCAATGGCCAAGCCGCTGCTACCGCCACATTTGCGGCTACAGCGGTGAGCAGAGAAGTATTCACCACCACATACAAACGCGACTGAGTGCTACGAAATATGCAACGATGTTGGTTTGTTGTTGATTGCTTTATAATAAACGTCGGTGATGATGTGAATTTACTTTTATTTTCATTTGGGGATTTTCAATTCAGCCACGAAGCGCGAGGGAATAATAACAAGCACATAACTTAACAAAAACAGCAACACATTGAGATGACGTGGAAATGAAAAAAACAAAAAAGCCAGTCGGTGCGGCATACAAAGAGGCAATGGATATATTGAAGTCGGAGGGGAAACAGGGGAAGCACATACTCAAATTTACATGCACGTGTATGTATGTTAATATGTGGCTAGTAAACACCGTTTGCATGCTCGTAAATATTCATAAGTGTGCGCAAAGGTTTTCATAACTACACCTGCACGCGCACCTTGTCAGCTTTAGTACAAATACATACAAATACATACTCATGAATGTGTGTGCTTGTTGTGAGTATAAAAACGTAAATTTATAAAATTTTAATCAATTGGGGAATTCGAGTAGGGTGAAAATTCAAATCCACGGCCACTCTTTTCCATTTACATATTTCGCAACGGTTTTCATGCCCTCTAAAAGCAATGCAAATTTCGCATTTGTGTATTCGTATATGTACATGTACGCACACATGTATATGTGTTTAAAATTGATATACATCTGTATATTTTCGCGTATTTCTTAAACTATACTTCTCTCGTCCCCCTCACTTCACTGCCGCCTCACAAGTCCTTCCTGTTTGTTACAAGCCCACACTAACACTCTCTGGCACAAAGGACACAGCGCTCTTCACGTGTGTGCACACATACATACAAGCATCCATTATTTTATCCCATATCCATCACATACATTTGTACGCTCATGCGTAGGTTCGTACTGATGCCAAAGCAAAAGAGACAGTACAGAAACTGCAATAAACTGATGAGCATCGCAGACAAAGTTAATTTGACATTATTTGTCACCAGGGAATGACTTTGGATTTCTGTTGTCGTTATCATTGTTTCGGTCCTTTTTTCAAATGAATCGCGACAAGGGTCGCGCGTTGCCCAGGTGCTTAGGTTACCAAATGTACTGCGTGTTTGCTCTTTTGGTAAAAATAAAGGAAAAATAAAAACGAGTATTCATTCTGCCTCTTAATTGAGTATTTTTTGTGGATTTAAAAGCATTTTTGTTTGTTCATTTTATCGTGATTTGAAAAAAATATTCCATGCACCCTTTGCTTTAATATATAATTTAGTTTTGAGGGAAACTCCAGCTATTGGCGAACATTTGGTTAATTTAAGAATTACATCTCTGCATTTGACATTTGAGGGAATAAGAGATTGTGATGATCGGATTTTCGGATTTGAGTAATTTTTATTAATTTTGATGGCCAGGGCGATTCTTCTGCATATGGTTCAAGCAGCTCACAACGGCCGGGACTAGACCACGTATCCTCTGGGTAGCTTCCGAGCACCCGTTCGGGAGTGAGCTAACGTGGGAAGGCGAAACATTCCAGGATAGCTGATTGTGCGTTGGGTTTGGGACCCGCCACTTAAAAATCCCACCCAATGAAAAGTTTAAAAAAGCCTCGGATGAGACCCACCTATACTGATGACGACCACTGCAAACGATAGAAGGATTACGATTTGAGGGCATGCACCTGTAATGTCCGGTCCCTCAATGGGGAAGGTGCCACTGCCCGGCTGGTTGATGTCCTCGTGAGAGTAAAGGCTGACATCACTGCCATTCAAGAGATGCGATGGACGGGACAAGGCAAGAAAAGAGTAGGACCTTGTGACGTTTACTACAGCTTTCATGTAAAGGAGGGCAAATTTGGTGTTGGATTTGTTGTGGGAGAGAGACTTCGTCGCCAAGTACTGTCGTTCACTCCGGTGGACGAGCGTCTCGCAACAATCCGCATCAAAGCCCGTTTTTTTAACATATCGCTCATTCGCGCCCACGCCCCGACGGAAGAGAAGGACGATGCGACCAAAGATTCCTTCTATGAGCGCTTGGAACGTTCCTGCTCTCGCCACGACATAAAAATCGTGTTTGGCGACTTTAACGCCAGGGTGGGCAAGGAGGGAATTTTTGGTCCCAAAGTCGAAAAATTCAGCCTGCACAACGAAACATCCGGTAACGGACAGAGGCTGATCGACTTCGTCGGGGCCCGAAACATGGTAGTCTGCAGCACCAGATTCCAGCATATAAAGATTCACCAAGCCACCTGGCTGTCTCCTGATCGAAAAACGCGAAACCAGATCGATCATGTTGTGATAGATGGAAGACCCGCTTCTAGTGTATTAGATGTACGTACGATCCGAGGACCCAACATCGACTCGGATCACTACCTTGTTGCAGCTAAGCCGCGCACACGCCTCTGTGCAGCAAAAAACGTGCATCTACCTACGCAAAGAATGTTCGACATCGAAACAACAACAATCACAACAGACAGCCAGAAGATTCGCCACTCGACTCTCACTCCTGCTCTCAGAGAGTACTGCGCAACAAAGCTCGCCACAGAGAGCTGAAAAAGGAAGAGAGACGTATTATCCGACAGAAGAAATGAGAGGCCGAAATACATAAGTGCGAGGAGCTTGAGATGCTGGCCAATAAGAACAACGCCCGAAAATTCTACCAGAAAGTTCGGCGGCTTACAGAAGGTTTTAAGACCGGGGCGTTTTCCTGTAAGAACAAAGACGGCGATCTGGTGACTGACGTACAGAACAATCTTAAATTATGGAGGAAACACTTTTCGAACCTATTAAACAGTGACAGCTGCGCATGTCACCGAGAATGTGAAGATCCCGATACCCCAATCGTTGACGACGGAATTGTCGTTCCGCTACCCAAACATGACGAGGTGAGAATAGCGATAACGCGGCTAAAGAACAACAAAGCCGCGGGCGCCGACGGACTGCCGGCTGAGCTATTCAAACATGGCGGCGAGGAGCTGGTAAGGTGCATGTATTAGCTTCTATGCAAAATATGGTCGGATGAAAGCGTGCCTGCCGATTGAAATTTAAGTGTGCTCTGCCCAATCCATAAGAAGGGCGATCCTGCAATTTGTGCCAATTACCGCGGGATTAGTCTTCTAAATATCGCCTATAAGGTTCTAGCGAGCGTATTGTGTGAAAGGCTGAAGCCCACCGTCAACCAACTGATTGGACCTTATCAGTGTGGCTTTAGACCTGGAAAGTCTACCATCGACCAAATATTCACAATACGCCAAATCTTGGAAAAGACCCATGAAAGGAGAATCGACACACACCATCTTTTCGTCGACTTCAAAGCTGCATTCGACAGTACGGAAAGGAGTTACCTGTATGCCGCGATGTCTGAATTTGATATCCCCGCAAAACTAATACGGCTATGTAAGATGACGTTGCTCAAAACCAGCAGCGCCGTCAGAATTGGGAAGGACCTCTCCCAGCCGTTTGATACCAAACGACGTTTCAGACAGGGTGACTCGTGTCGTGTGATTTCTTTAATCTGATGTTGGAGCCGCAGAACTTAATCGCTCAGGCACAATATTTTATTAGAGCTTACAATTATTGGCGTATGCCGATGATATTGACATCATCGCCCTTAACAACCGCGCTGTTAGTTCTGCCTTTCCAAACTGGATAAAGAGGCTAAGCGAATGGGTCTGATGGTGAACAAGAACAAAACAAAGTGCCTCCTGTCTTCAAACAAACAGTCGGCGCACTCGCGTATCGGCACCCACGTCACTGTTGACAGTTATAATTTCAAGGTTGTAAAAGACTTCGTGAATTTAGGAACCAGCATTAACACCGATAACAATGTCAGCTTTGAAATCCAACGTAGAATCTCTCTTGCCAACAAGTGCTACTTTGGACTAAGTAGGCAATTGAGCAGTAAAATCCTCTCTCGACGAACAAAACTAACACTCTACAAGACTCTCATCATGCCCGTCCTAACGTATGGCGCAGAAGCTTGGACGATGACAACATCCGATGAAGCGACGCTTGGAGTGTTTGAGAGAAAGATTCTGCGTAAGATTTTTGGACCTTTGCACGTTGGCAACGATGAGCTGTATGAGCTTTACGACGACATAGACATAGCGCGGCAAATAAAGATCCAGCGGCTGGGTCATGTCGTCCGAATGGATACAAACGCTCCGGCTGGTGGTAGCAGAGGAAGAGGGCGGCCTCCTCTGCGTTGGAAAGATCAGGTGGAGAAGGACTTGGCTTCACTTGGTGTGTCCAACTGGCGCCGGTTAGCACGAGAAAGAAACGACTGGCGCTCTTTATTAAACTCGGCCAAAATCGCGTAAGCGGTTATAGCGCCAATTAAGAAGAAGAAGAAAGCCAGACTGATAAGATCCAATTAGTTCATTGATGGTGGATTTCAGCCTTTAACATACGCTCGCTAGAACCTGGTAGGCGATAATTGGCACAGATTGCAGGATCACCCTTTTTATGGATTGGGCAGAGCACACTTAAATTCCAATCGGCATCCAACCATATTTTGCATAGGAGCTGAGGCATGCACTTTACCAGCAGGCAGTGGGTCGGATCCAGAGGCTTTGTTGTTCTTTATAAAATAAAGTTGGCATAAATTAAATTTTTTAACAAGTTGTTAACTTCCTTAACAACTTCCCATTTTACTCTTAATTTATTTTCCCCTCTTTAATTATTTTCCTTTTCACCTCACTCTTCAGTTATCGACTACTGAAATTTATTGTTTGATCTGCACCCATAACTTTTGATTTCATTCGGCCTATCCTCACGCGAGTAACCTTGACAATTCAACACGACAGCTACAATCACAGTCGGAGCCTTCTGAGGCGTAACAACAGCCGACCACCATAAAACCACTCACTCACTCACTCCTTCAATAGGTCTACGTCTATTTAGAGATGAGCTCACAGTGTCAACCTCATACTTGCAGTAACGATTTGCTCTGCTCGTTAATTTAATCAACTCTGGACATTTATTGCCACCCATTTCCAGTCTCACACTAAGAAAATAATTGAGGCGATATACCATTGCACCGAAGCTACAAAGAAATATTTACTTTTAAAATGGTACCATTTGCGATTCATCCAATAAAAGGTAAGTAAAACACCAACAACAGGTGCCAAATAAAACACAACAAGAACTGCCCAAATATTGTAAGCCATTGATTAAGCCCATTGTTGTTATTATTCTCATTATTATTGTCGCCCCTCTCCGCATTGTCATTGTTGTTTCTGTTGGCTCCCAATGAGCGCACTCTCCAGCTTTTATGTATTTGTTTGAATTTTTAATGCACCTTTTTTCAGTCGCACCTCCAAACTGGCCGACCATCTAAAAGTATCATCTCTCTATTTGGAATATGGTTTGCGGTTGCAGTCAATTGCCATTCAATGCTGTCAGATAGGCAGCTGTTACGCTTCTAAGGAGCGTCCGCATAAGCGCCCATTCCTGCGCTGTTGGCCTTTATCACCCAACTCTTTATCCTCATGCAATTTTTTCCTATAATTTTTTCTTGCAATTGTTTTCTACTACATGGGTTTCCAATTCGATTTCAAACTGCCATTTCGACTTTTATCTCCGACTGTCGTGCTGCCAGTATTCTTTCGACTTTCTGTTTTCTGTTTCCTTTACTTCCCAATTTTTTTTACTACTTTCATTGTTATTGTTTTTATCTGCCTTAAGCAGTTGTCCATTTGCTGTGACATTGTGAGCACCTACGAGCATTTCCCTCCTGGTATCTAGCATCCTGTTGTCCTCCCTTTTTCCGAACCAGTGGCCTAAAGGTTATCCAACCTGTCTGCAATGTGGTGAGCAAAACCATTACCAAAGCAACGCCGCAGGAAGTCTGCAAAATAAAAAAAGTCGCCCAGTGCAACTGAATGTAAGTAAGCAGGGTAGCTGGCTAGTCGGTATTAAAAGAAGTGGACTGCAGCAGGACAACCGGAGAACAGGACAGCGGAAAGCTTAACGCTAAGCTACCGGCATTAACCAGGCAAACATTTCAGTTATTGCAGTCGGGTTGTGTATTTATTGCATTTTACATACAGAGACTACTCATAGAGAGCGAGTGGCTTATAGGTATGTACATGGGTAGGAAGTGCGTAGAGTGTTTAGCTGCAGCAACACAATTTGCAAGGCATGTGGCGAAATGAGGGAGTGGAAGAAAGCAATCATTGGGAAGAGACGTGTAAGTTGGTATTACCAAAGGGGATTCGTGTTCATAAAAATATTATTTTCCCGAGAGTTCAATCAAGACTGGCTTACGCATACAAAGAAGGCTATAAGAATATTGTGTCGCCGTTCAAAACCGAAGGAAATGAGCAAATATTTATTTTATTCAATATTACATTTCACACAATAAGAAGTGGGAAAAATTACATCGCCTACGATTGTTGCAAAACGCGAAAGTATTCGCCAAATCCACTTTTTAACTCTCAAATATTTCTAATCCAAAGCTTATATGCTGTGCCTGCTCTTTTGTTAAAGCCACTAAATAATAGATTACAATACAGGGTGGTCCATCGGGCTATCTAATGTTAGGGGATTAATTAATTAACGTTAATTTATTTGTTATTTAATTAATTCTACGCGAGCGTAAGAGGGTACTCTGATTCTATTCACATAACGAGTTGAGATGGATATTAACATATACACCTGTGTTCACAATAATAGCAGCATGGCACAGTTTTCAAAATTTGCTTATTTTTTTTATTAAAGTTTTTTTCTATAATGTTCATACTACAACAAAAACCACGAAATTCAAAGTTTCATGCTCCATACAAAATTACAAAACAAAACAAAATTTTTTTTGATAATTTTTTTTAACATCCGTCACATTATCTTCCAGCTCGAGATTTTATATATGGAGAAAATTTATAAAACTGTCAAATTTCACCTTATTATACTAAAATTCAATTAGCTATAAAGGCTTGTACTTTGCTTCTTGCAGCTGAGAGGTTCGGGTAAATTACTAGGTTCGCTTGAAAAGTCTATGCAAAGTCAGAGAGATGGCACATATTGAAGCTGTGTTTAGTTAGTAGCATCTCTAAGTTCCACCAAGTTTCAGCTAGATCGCCCTTTTTCCCCCGTCAGTGTGAAACTTTAACCCGAACCAAACCTCTTACCATCAATGTACCGACACTACCGTCAAGTAAGTCATCGGCAGGCGATTGAGCACTATGATCTACGTCAGTTACTCTTCACATGCTAGTCCGTTAGAAGTTGTATATATTTTATCCGCCCCATAGTTGGGTCTCTCTACCCCCTCCGACCATACTTGCCTCACGTCGACTTAAGCGTCCATTTCTTTGTCAAGTATCGTCTGTTTTGGCTCCCGCTGAACTCGTATTCGCCTGCGTGCTTTCATGCATATTGCATATCGCAGATTGCTGACGAAATTTCATACCACGCTTAATTTGAAACCAGCATGATGTCGACTATATTTTCTGGTATTATCGGATCTTCTGACAGTGTAGCTAAATCATATCTGTTGGTAACAAATCGTAGGCATGCAAAAGACATATGCCTCACATCTTCCTCTTCATGACCTACTGGACATAAGGGCGACTCGCGTAATTTAAGCCATGTTGGTACTTCTGGTAGCAACTATGGCCTACAAGGAATTGTGTTATAACTTCAATTCAACTATCTTTATGCCCAACTTCCTTCAGTTGAGTTTTCCCAATACTCCTGTGATTTTAGAAACAATGTAGCCTTCTCTGTTTCTATAATCGCTAATATGTTAGTGTGGCACTGCTCCTATTGTTCGTACATTCTCGCTCGTTCGATAGGCGTCATCCCTGCTTTACCATTGCAGCTTTATCCGAAGTGGTTTTATGGACGCTTATCATAAATTGATTGCAGATTAAAATGGCTATTTTTCAAACTGGGGCAAAACGGAAGAGATCAATGAACTAAAAACGATCCTCGGATATTGAACCTGCTAGTTCAAACATAATTCACAGCAACTTGTCTTCAAGAATAACACCATCGGATCTAGCTCTATTTTGGTTAGAGTCTAAACGTAGAGGTATAAAAGAGACAAGAGAGGGAATAAGATACGATAAGAGAAAATGCTATAGAACACGAAATGGTAGATTAAATTCTGGCTAAGAAAACGTGTCTTCTCAGCTAATGAGACCACACCTACTATAAGAAAACATCTGTTCTTCTTCCCCAAGCTCGCAATATCGCAAAAGTCTACAAACTTTCAGCAGCTCACAGGAAACACATAGCAATCGCAAACTCATAAAGTACATTTGTAAGATGTTTAGCACATTAGCAAATAATTTGGTTGGTATTGTCGTTCCTGGTATGTGTGTGTGTATGTGTTTGAAAAGAAGCAGAAGCAGATGAATAAATCTGAGTTTGCACAGGCTAACTTGCATACCTTCAGGCCAATTAAATGGGATATCAGGTCTACAAATATCCCGCACAAGCTCAAGCAAATATATGTAGACACACTTCAGGAATCCGTAAGCAACCAAATGCGAGTCTACATAGGTGTACTAGTAATAGGCGATACGTGCGCTTAAACGCTTGCTTTCTCTGAAATTCATAAGCAAAAAGAAACCGAAGAAGGATAAGTAGGTTGCGAAACAAAAACCCAAACACTCATGTGATGGTGTGTGTACGCTGTGTTTAAGTATGTGATAAATGTCTGTGTAATGAATTAACGCCATACCCCATCTGGGAGTAATAGGCTGAATGAGTGAAGATGATGTCCTTTCAGGGATTCCAGGCTCAAGCCAAAGAGAGAAAAGCCTTAATGCCAACAGTAATAGGCAGCTGGTAACCGGAAATGCCCACGATGACGAACAGCAACAATAGCCAAGTGAAATTGTCGTAGTGATTATGAGGGCGATGATGATGCTGCTGAGAAGGATTTCAGGCTGCGCAACGGATAGCTAAGCTCACATATGCACTTACTTACGAACATATGAGCATGTTTGTATTTTGTAACAGGCTAAGGAATGCCAGCGGTAAAGCTAACGCAGCACTCAAGCAACGAGGCAGACCTATACCTTCACACACAAGTGCCGACAATGGCTGGCTGCTGACCACACCATTGCGTGAAGGGTCAAATGTAACTAAGACGGCCGCAAAGGCTTGCACAGCGGGTGTCTGGAAACTTAACGCAAAATAACAACAAAAAATTAGTAACTTAATAAAAAGGGTAAACGTAATCATTCTGCAACGCCGAGGTCCTTCATCTTTCTTACTCTGTGCCGAGCAACGAAAAAAGGTAGTAAGTTTATTTGTGTGTGCCCAAGGTTTTCTTCTTCGCATATCCTTAGCCCAAAGCTCCATTTATGTACGAATATGTCTGGACGCGCTGCGTTTTTCTCACCACTAATTTCCTTTTATTTCATTTTTATTGGATTTTATTAGGCTACCACCAGCCGAGCGCACCGAGCCAACACTAACGGTAATTACTGTTTTGTGTGTGTGCGTGCTATGTGTTGTTTTTCAATTTTCCTACTTATTTGAGTGTTATTTGTAATGCAGTTAGCGGATGTGTATGTTGAATGAACACTTCCGTTGGCTGTTAACAGCAACCGGATGCTTGTAGTGTTGTTGTAAGCAGAAGAAATGCTTGAAAATGAAAACGACAATAAAGAGCAGCAATGAGAAAGCTTAGAAGGATGCGAAAGAAAATAAAGAAAGAATGATATCGATGTGCAGGTAAGCCAGCTAAGTATGGGAATATAAAAAGGATTTTGCGTTAAATTCGGGAGGAGAAGGAAGCTTTGTTTGAAATCTTATGGATTACTAAAAATTTATGGTATACAAGGAAGTTTCCCGTAAGAAGTTCAGCGAGTAACCATTTAAATTCACACTTAGAGGCCATTGTACTAACTTCCCCCCTTTTTTCGTGATTGAGGTATTTACGGCCTAAGCGCTCAAACCAACTAGAAGTGATGCCAAGTTCCTCCTCCTTTACCGCAGCACATAGGGGAATATCCGTCGTTTAACTTCAGCGCTAAAACGTTTCTATTAATTTGCATAGTATGCAAATCTGCTCCTGACTCACCTATACGGTAGAAGAGCTCATCTCAGGTCATCTGCGATATGCACGACACAACACAATGAGCTGGCTAAGAGACTTATAAAGTGTGGTGTTTATTTACCTATAAGCAAAGCAAGCATCATCGAACAGGGCAAATCGTTAACTAAAGATTAGGTCTTCAAACGCGCCAAAGTATTAGAGCTTCATGTCAAGCATTCCAGGCTCTATGGCTTTCAGCACTTTATTCAGCTATAAGATATGCCAGCTTAAGAGTCAGTCACCCAGGTGCACATAACCTGAGAGTGACTTTTTGATCCTCCTGCTCGGTAACAGCTTCTTTATTCTAGGTAAAGATAGGTCTTGAGAGAGTAAGTATCAGACTATATTGCGCCAAAATGGGCTATCAAATTAAGCACAAATTGTAAGTCAGTCTCAAGACTGGCCAATTTCGCGGAGTAAAATGTGGCAACGTGCTTATGAGAACAACAGGAAGCTTAAATTTTCCTCCGGCCAACCAAAAAAAAATTGTGCACAAAAAAGAATGCACTCATACTCACGTTAGTTATTCACAATTATGGGTTTCTCATTGATTTCCCTATGGAATCCGACTATTCTCTTTCAACTGCGAATACCAAATTCTCGGTCGGAATTCGTGAACTCCGGTGTAGATGTCTCTGTAGAAGTCTCCGCCGTACAACCACTAATTGCGTTATTAGCCTGAATTTCTCAATATTTCATTTAAAACGTTTCGACGAACACTTTCTTCTTCACCAGACCCCAGAATCATCTGGCTTATGCTTCCACCTCCACTGAGCTCACGCACGGAAAATTTTAAAAATTGTGGATACCATCCCGAACTTAGTGATTTTAATTAAAGACAATTCACAGTTTAAAATTTAAAAAAGTGTGCATCTGACTTCTTTAAGCACGTTGTGGACGACATGTGACTGAGATTTCATATGCGAATGTGCATCTGCAGTAGCCGACCAGCAGGCGCCAAACCAAAACTTTCGGCATTACGTGCGCGCAAACGATTTGGACAACTCTGTTGCATAAGAGGCGTTAAGGCCACACTTGAAAAGATTGCTGCCGACGCTTTTAAACTGTACATTTTTGTTGTTCTGTTGCTTTTCTAAAGCGTATTCGGAAAACAAACAAAAAATTCCAAAAATATACATTTCGCTCGCAGGACTTCAAAAATATGGAAAATGGTGGAAAATTGAAAAACCTTAGAAAATAGTAACAAACACAAAATTGCAAATGGTTCACAGAGAAAAGCGGACGCGTTGATGAGCACTTCAACTGCGCAGCGGGTGGCACTTCAATGCTTAGCACTCACACACCAGTGAAAGGATTAAACTCGGAACAGGGCAAGGCGTAGGCATGCATTTGGGCGAAAAAATGTGAAGCCGCAGGAAAAAAAGCATTTTTGATGTCATTATCCTGGCAAACTATGGATGAGTGAGTATGAGTATGTGCTAAAGTGCCTTTTTTTACAGCCACTCGCCAACTGTTGTCATTCGTCGTTGTTCAGTTGCTTTGCTTTCGCTTTGTTTTGGACTTTTTCATGCTGCGCTTCGTACTGACAGTTTGCATTTTTGCATTTCTGAGTGAGTGGGTGCCAGCCGGGCTGCCGGCTTGCCTACGTCTATGTTCCTCTAACACACACTTGTACATAAAGCAATTATTTCGCACTGCCCTACACCCCTCAGTTCTGCTCGTACTGGGTCCACACTCTTCTATTCGCTTTTGTTTATTTTATGCACTTTGCTTTTTTGCCTCACCTTTCGGCCATTTTGTGTTATTGTTTTCATTGTGCACATTCAGGTTTCAACATTTGTTTAGCTGTCTGTCCAACACTCACATGTCATTGGAATATATGCATATGTATGTGTGGGCGCCCACTAGAAAGCACAAGTGTGTATGCATTTGTTTTACATGTGTCCTGCCCTCTTAACGGATGGGTACATTTCGCTCGTTACTTCAAAAATGTGTAAAATTTTGTCTTGCAAAAATTTCCGAACAAATAAAAATTCGAAGTGGGGCAAAGCGGTGGGAAGTAAACTGGCGCTTAATGCATTTGAATGGATTTACATTCACTACAGATACGAATAATAGGTTAAATAACATAACTTCTAGCGAAACAAAAAAACTTAACCCTTTAACGCACACAACGCCAAATATGGTTTCAGCTTTCTGGTCTTTTCTTCGCACCATGAAAAAGATTCAGAGAAATTAAGACGTATCGGCTATTTTTTTATTTATTTGTTTCGAAGACGAGTTCTGATATTTCAAATGTAAAGTAACAAAGTAGTACCAAATACTTTTGATTTCTGGCATTGCTTTTTCTTTCATACACAAAAATTCAAGCATTTACTTTGCAGAAGAGGCGTGACATCTCAGCGAAGAAAAAGTTAAAAAAATCAACGGTACTTAAACTTTAAACTAAAATTCAATGGGCTATAAAATTACATGCACAGAAAAATTAAAAAAATTGGCTTAAAAAAGTCGCCACTTTGTTGAAATTTTGAAAAATTGTGTACAAACTTTGTGTTATACGGACTTTATTGTAGTATGAAAAATATTTTTTTAATAAAAAAAGTGGTGTGTTTATAATATTGCAACAAGGTGTATATGAGAAAAAGCCGTAGAAACACGAATTAATGGTGATAAGGGCATAGGGCTACTATATATAGGGCCCAAGCTTAGAGCTAGGGCATTCAATACATAGGCTTTGAGTTGCTGAGTGTTATGTCAATGGCTATTTTTAGAAAGACAAGCCTAAACGCTCGCAGTAAGACAAGGTACAAAAATACTTTTTCCCACATGATTGGCTTGTGGTTTACAATGTTTGGCTATGTTGCCGTCGTAGGTCGCCGGAATTTATGCCGTAAATTAATTTGAACTTGAAGTAAGCTATCACTTTGCACTGTACTCCATCCCCAAGCCTACATCTCCGACCAGAGGCAAAGAAGCTGCTTCTCAACATTAAGATTTGCCTTTGAACTCTGAGCCCACGGTATTGGACCCTTTCGATAATGAATGAAAGGTGGATAACTTAGTCAAAATTATTGCTCATTTTGTTGGTACACTTTTTGTGAGTAATTCAGCTCATTTTTGTGCAATTGAGGAATACTTAGATGCATCAAAAAACTTTACTTGGTTTAATTTTTTTCTCTTATTATGCCAATTTTCCCAAGGCAAAATTATAATTGTGAAATCTTTTTTCTATTTTTCTTCTTTCTTTACCAAGATGTTCATGCGGTAGAGTTTTAAGTGGGAGTCGGTTAATTTTACAACCTTAGCCTATGTACTTGCCTTCCTTGCTTGTCAGAAGAAATTTATACAAAAAGAAACTAAATAAAAACCAGTAATAAAAATGCAATTAATTCACATACAAATCGCCACATAAAGAGCGACGTACCGCATTCACTCAGCCATAAGAAAAACATAACGGCAAATGGCAAAATCGATGCCACACACCTTTCTATGTCCTTTTACAGTCGCACAAAGTACACACAAAAATATTTTCCTACGTCAGCTGAATAGCATAAAGGCAAAAAATTGAATCAAAAACTATGCATCACAAAAAAAATGTTAAAGCTGCATCATAATAACAACAAAGGGGGTGCAAAGAGTTGTAGCAGCAGGAAAAAATAGAAACAGAAATTGCTGTGACACCAACTGAAATAACAGTACCGAATATCAGCAACAAAATGGTAAAACATACTCGCTTGTATTTAAAACTGCCAACAATCACAGTCTAAACAACCTTGGGGACAGTGGGTAGAAATATGAACAGCGCAGAACAAACAAATAGAAATACTGTGCGAGGCTAGGAAGGGCTTTGGTTTTTTATTTTTCCTCGCTTTGTTTTTGCTTGTGTTAAATGGAGAGCAAAACTACCTACAACACACTGTTCAAGTGTGAACCAAACAGCTGTGGGCATTTAGGCAAAGTGAAGTCGCCAATGTGGGCTGTCGGCACCATTTCACACGAATAAAGGATAAAATACGCCTGGCCTTGTGCGGCCTACAACCTTTTCTGCTATGTAGCTGTCTTTCCATCAAAAATGTATTGTTTAGAGAGACAGACAAAACAACGAAATTAACTATTAATTGTTAGGAAACTTTCTTTTTCTTTCAATTAAAAAGCTGTTGGATGACCTTCGAACAGATGGGATTATATCTCTACAGAAATTTCACACAATCGTTTTTCTTTTACTTAAAAATACCCTAACAGCTTAAAAATGATATCCCCGAAGATTAAGAGGGGAAAATGTCTAAATACGTTTGTTTTGAAATTTGGTAAAGCTCCTCTCTCTCCTCGAACTTCAAACTTCGAACAAACCTTGGCTTAAAATGTTGGCTGCGTATGTACCCTGATTGCGACCACCGTAGTCGAATGGGTTGGCGCGTGACTAACAGTCGGGAGCGCCCGGGTGGAAGCGCCCGTTCATGAAACACAAAATAGTAGATGGCAAACCTGCATGACTGTAGGTCCCTCTCTTTTTGGAAAATCATCAAGGCGCACACCACAAATAGGAGGAGGAGCTCAGACAAACTCCAACAAAAGGGTCTAAGCGCCACTTATATATGTATATATGCACAGCTTTTGTCCGAAGAAGTTGTTTTTGTTAACCGCTAATTATCCGCCCTTCAAAAAAAGTCTTCTTCGGCCGCCATTTATACAGGGTGGGCCAAATAAGACCTACTAATGTTAAGCACAAATAAATTTTTTATTTTTTGACATATTTATTTTGCTCTTTTTGTAGGTTATAACTGAATTGTTGGAAATTTATTATGGAATCCTACGGTACAACACAACGCGTTAAAATTATCGAGTTTTTCTATTCTTACACAATTAGCCACACAAATTGATTCTTTAAATAATGTTTTGATGTCGGATGAAGCGCATTTCCATTTAAATGGTTATGTCAACAAACAAAACTGTAGCGTGTGGGGCTCTGAAAATCCAAGGGCAACACAGCAACATCAGTTGCACCCATCTAAATGTACTGTTTGGTGCGGTGTTTTGGCCACTAGAGTTATCGGTCCATATTTCTTCGAAAATGAGGATGAAACGCCGGAATCGATTTCAGGAGCTTCTTACAAAACATTGATTGAAAACGTTTTGCGGCCAATGGCGGAGCAGTACCCTAACTTGTGGTTTCAACAAGATGGAGCAACTGCGCATACTGTTTGGCAGTAGTCTTTAGTCATTAGTAGGCCTTATTTAGCCCACCCTGTATTACATAATTTACACAGTTTCTGCCATCTACAACAAAGAATTGTTATTCATTTCATTTTCCTACCGAAATATATTTTCAAAGAATTCCATTGCTTTCCGCCACTATAGTGGCCTAACCCCTTAAATAACCTTCGAGCCCAATTGGGTTTAGAACTCTTTTTATACAGATAATTTTCGAAATATTAAAAAAAAATATATAAATAAAATTTCCCTTATAATCCTTAATTGTGCTTACAAATAATTTAAGATTTGTTAATTAGTAATTCAATTCATTAAAGTCTAGGCCCCTTTTTCCTCAACGAATAAAGCGAAAGGAATTTTCACGCGAAATTAACATAATTCCTTTGAAAGCCAGGTCAGTTGCATAATGAGGCTGGAAATAAAAACAACTTTTTTTAATTAGAATAAAGAAGGCACAGAAATTAAAAAAAAAGAATCAAAATATAACTGTTGCCTGAGTCAGCAAAATATGTTTATTATCATATCTTTATATTATTTTGCGTGTATACTTTTTGAATTATTTTTCTTTGGTTTTCTTTTCATTTTTCCATCGCCTTTTTTTCTCCTTTGTATTACTTTTAATTCTCTTAACTCTTTTATATTTTTAATACTATTTACTTCCACCGGTTCTCTTCTTTGAATATTTATTCTCATTTTGCAGCCAGCTCGAACACCTTCTTCATTGCTTTGACTGCCGCCTGTTGAACACAAATAAATTATTATGGTACACAGTGGGCTGAAGTGTTCGCTGAAGTGTAAAATAATGCAAATTAATAAAAGAAAATGAAAAACGCCAGACGGAGCAAAATGGAACGCAAAGAAATGCCCCATCAACCAGCGAGCTGTATTGAATATCCAATCGAAGACTTCTCACCGTTAAAGCTTAAGATTCGAGAGCGAGAGCAGCACATAAGCGTATGAACCTTTTATCGCATTTTATACCCTTAATGATTAAATTGCGCTATGAAACGAAGAAGCTACTTAAATTTGGATCAGTACGGATAAATGAAAATGTAATGACATCGGCTTAAAAACCTAAATAAGGACAGTTCTTAGGTCTATCAACGCGCAACCCCGAATTGCACTTTTTGAAGCGAAGGTCAAACTGAACCGAACGTCGGGCATTTCTTCCGAAACCAAAAGGAACCGAACCAAACATATTACTGTTCTTTTTTTGTTCGCACAATAGCGTAATTTGGAACATAAACACTCCGATGGGTCCCGCAAACCGTGCTATGAATGTGAAGATTTTCACTTTATGTTATGGTTCTAGTGAGAAATTTCCTTTTGGAGTGGTATTTTGCAACAAAAATTGTTAAAAGGGGAAAAAGTCATTTTCATGATCAAAACTCAACCAAGAATAATCACTCGAGAAATTTTTGAAAGTCCGAACTTGTCTACAATTCTGCGCAAGTCCGTTGGTTATTAATGCGAAAAAATGTGGTCAGATTTAAGTTCGCAGCATAGAGTTGTATTCAAAGAAAGTGTTTGCGTTTCTTAAAGTTTCTCTTTTCATACAATTTACGCTTGCCTTTCGATGACATTTTCAAAGCATTTTAATTTTTCCATAAAAATAATAATTTTTTAAATAGAAAAAATGCGTATTTATATACATATGTGTGTGGATATGAGTGCTACAGTTTACGACTGACAAGTGAGTTTTTGAGGATATTTTTCAAAATTCAATATCCTCCTCATATTCAATGCCGCCGTAGCGTGCTTGACTACCATTCGGAATTCACAGGGAGAACGTTGGTTCGAGTCTCGGTGAAACACCAAAATTAAGAAAAACATTTTTCTAATAACGGTCGCCCCTCAGCAGGCAATGACAAACCTCCGAGTGTATTTCTGCCATGAAAAAGCTCCTCATAAAAATATTTGCCGTTCGGAGTCGGCTTGAAACTGTAGGTCCCTTCATTTGTGGAACAACATCAAGACGCACTCCACAAATAGAAGGGGGAGCTCGGTCAAACACCCAAAAAGGGTGTACGCGCCAATTATATATATATATTCAATTGAATTCGCCGTAGCCGAATGGGTAGGTGCGTGATTACCATTCGGAATTCACAGAGAGGTCGTTGGTTCGAATCTCGGTGAAAGCAAAATTAATAAAAACATTTTTCTAATAGCGGTCGCCCCTCGGCAGGCAATGGCAAACCTCCGAGTGTATTTCTGCCATGAAAAAGCTCCTCATAAAAATATCTGCCGTTCGGAGTCGGCTTGAAACTGTAGGTCCCTCTATTTGTGGAACAACATCAACACGCACACCACAAATAGGAGGAGGAGCTCGTACACAGAAGTGTACGCGCCAATTATTTATTTTTTTATTTTTATTTTTATTCAATTGAAATATCAGAATTCTCCTACCACCCTCAAAAGTGCATCGGTCTCATTATTCATTTTGTTACGTATCATAACACAGATCGCCCTTTTCGAACACAAGCATACCCAATTGTATCGCCCACAGAAACTCTTTGATAAAACTTTACAAATGCTTGCAGAATCCCAACCTTTCGGATAGGTGGTGAGGATCCTTCCATACAATCACCTTCTTCTATCATCAATTCATAAAATGTTCGCTGCTTACTAGCCAACGTAACCTGAAAGTATGAGCGTAATCGTAATTGAAAATTATCAACGTAATCGAAAATTATGAAAACTTTCAGATGGACTGACAGCTCAGATGGCTTTCGTTAAGCCAAAAACAGTGCGTCCTTACTCACTTATTATCCATCAAAAATTCATTAAAATAGCGAAAATAAAAATAAACATTAAAATTATCATTATTATAATGTTGTGGTGCGAAGAGCGGTGAAAAATGTAACTAAATAAGAAATAGCAACCGCAATAAAATTGTTTGCATATAAAGGAGTAGAAGCTATGGAAGGAGGCAAAAAATGCAAATCCACGGAAAAAGGATAATAAGTAATTAAAGCTCGCTGGCACGCATTTAGAAAGTTGTCTACAAAGCGACTGGGAGGACGTTCGGCAGTGCGTTGCAGCTACTAAAAGATTTTTTTATGCTATTTCAAATAAGTCGGCACTAAAGGCACACGAGAGAGTGTAGGCGTTAATAATATCACACTGGGCTGCAAAATAATGTTTAATAATGAATTCGCCTGCATCAACATGAAAAGGCAAATAAGCACAAGCCGAGCAAAAGGCCCAAATATGAGGTCGACTTGAATTTTCAAATCAAAGTGATTGTGACGCTAAAGTAAAGCAACTATTTTGTATACCAAGCACCTGCACCAATACACGCCTGTTAGGGATGTTCACATTTTATAATTTTCTGTTCTAAATTTTAGATTCCTGCATTCGCTTCATCATCTCAGCAGCACATCTGATCAATTTTTCACCTTCTTCAATGCAAGTTTTATTTAGTATATTTTTCATAATTTTTCTTCCTCAGGAGCTTTTAAACAAATTTTAAAAATAAATACTGACTTGTGGTCGTTTTAGTAAACAAAAATTCGGAGCCCAGAAAGTGAAAATCATAGTTTTAGGTAAATGTATTTCGAAAAGGGCGATTGCACAAAAGTAATACGAAGTTATATGGTAATACAGGGTTTTTAATAAATGTTCTTTTGAAAGAAAAATGCTATTTTTTTTAAATAAATGTTTATTTCATTATAAAGCGGAAGGTATGCCGTTAATAGTGGAAAATAACATCAGGCAAATGACCACCACGACCACGCTTACAGGACAATACCCTTTTCATGATATTTCCCATAACCGAATTTCAAAGTGGCTGCCCTATGTCCTCGATAGCTTCACGCATTCCATCTTTGAGGTCTTGAATCGACCCTGGGCTGTTGGCATAGACCTTCACTTGGAGCTCCTCCTCCTATCTGTGGCGTGCGTCTTGATGTTGTTCCACAAGTGGCCTTAAATTAGCCTTAACATATAGATAATATTAAAGCATTGCTCACGGATTAATCTCATAAAGGACACCAATTAAAAAAACCGAAATTATTGCAGAAGTTTAATTTTATTTCCAAAAAAAACCCAAAAATTATTGCGATCACCCCTATTACCCACACAATTACACATAAATACACGCATATATCCTTTCAACCTTTATTATTAAAATTTCAACCGCATTGGAGTAGGTGGCGCACGGCTGCACCTTTGGCGACTCCACCAAAGAAATTCGCACAGAATTTCAATTGAAATTTTCAAATGAATTTTTGTTAGTTTTTGCAACGATCTCCTTGCCCACGCCGCGCCTTATTCATGCTGCACAGCTAGGCGTAGCAAGTTTTATGCGTCGCATAAATTTTAGTTACCAGCTGTCGCCGAGAGAGTAATGCGCTTACACATGCACACATACAAGCGGGTGTAAATATTTTTCTGTTGCGGCAAAAACTTTTTGGCTTGTAAAAAGCCCAGGAATTACCTGTTAACTTGGCTTTTGCCAAAAGAAAATGTTTATTTCAGTTTTTGTTCGGCCAGTGGCAGGTAATATTCACCACATGCCACACAAATAAAAATTCATACACACACATATGCCTCCCAGGTAACGGAGCAAATGAGAAAGCAGCACTTTGTGCTTGCTCTAGCGGCTTATTGCCGTTACTGCTGGCGGTTGTTCTCATTATTGCCAAATATTGAATGGTAAATAACTTTTTGCAAAGGAAAAACGCTCACGGAGGAACTTGAGAACTAATTTCTAAAATATTCCTACTACTAAACATAGGTAATGCTGAAGAACTTAAGAACTAAATTATTTATTTTAAATATTCGAACTACTTTGATGAAATCTATACATCTCCAGTGCAATCATTGTCTACATATTTCTAAATAAAAAGGGCAGGCCAAAATGAAACTTGCTCCATCAAATTTTTAATACGAGAGACCCAACGTTCAATACATCTGCTGTTTAAATCTAGGCGGATTTCAGCAATGTTATGGTGATTTTGAAGGCGTCGTTTTATTGTGGCTTTTTGGCATGGAGCTGTGACTTCATAAACCGATATGCAAAAGGTCAAACTTAGCGGTCATGTTATGTTACTACCGCGAGAAACCTCAGATTGTTTACGCAGAATGTCCACAGTAAACACTTTTTAGATACATTTCCACCTAGTAAACGTCATCGGAGTTGGAGTCGCCCCATATACAGAAGTTTTGTATGTTGACATAGCCAATTAACAAAATATTAGCCTCATCGCTAAGCGATCCAAAAAACGACTATCGCCGAAATGACAGCCCCAGTTCTCATGCACACTTTTATAGCCAGTGTCCACATTCTTAACCGATCTGGCTTTTTTTTAATGTAGGGGTGTTAGTTAAGGATTTTCCGATCAGATCATCTCAAGTTTGGCCACCAGAAAGGAGAGACAGCCTATTTTTGAAAGGCACGTGGTTTTCATTAACAAACAGTCATTTTGATAAAAAAGTTTTGTTATTTGCAGAGCAGCTCAGTCGTATAACTTTCCTTAGTAATTTGACATCAGCAACTGAGTAATTATTAAACAACAGATTTAACAGACGCCATCAAAGCTATATATATGACCGAAATAGCCTGTCATTTTGGTTCGGTCCATACTGAAAATCCCTATATATGGTTTTTTTATTGTGAACGTCGTAATGAAAAAAAATGTGTGATTTGTTACCATGACCTGGCTGTGGTCATAGTACCATTAGTATCAAACAAAAACGCAGTGTGTTTAGGGTGGTAATTCCTGGTGGGTTATACACTTCCCCTTAAAGAGCGAACATATTTTATCACTTGTTCCCGTTAATTTCGAAGGTCACATGCTACCAAAACGAGTCGCATCGTCCTGCAAAATCAATATTTTAGATTCTACATTCCTTGTATGGGTGTACCTTTTTGTCCACACTTTGCTCAGATAACCCATTACATTAAGAAGTTTGCCACCAAATTCTTCAAACCAAATGTCTAATCCTTTTCCGACTTTAGCAACTACCTGGAGCGCTCTTAAACTATTGGGAATCGTTTTTTGTTTAGTTTTAGCCAAACAAGTGCAAGCACCAAAATATTTGTTACATTATTTTTTGTATTATGATAAATAACCTTTTTTGGTGGAAACTGAAATGTATTTTGACTAAGTTTTTTAAAGCTCATTTACTTAAACAAAAGCATAACTCACATAACTCATTCTGCGCCTTTTTCGACGTTCTGCTGCTTTATAGTACCTGGAATTTAAGCGCATTTAGTTTTTACCTTTTCACTATTTACAGCGTTCAGATTTGCTTTTCGCTTAAGGCAAGAGCACCGCTTACTCATACACTTTGGTACAGCCAGCCGCCAGCGTTGCATTTTTGTGTTCCTAAAAAAGAAAATAAATGCAGTAAGCCGTGGATCTTGTCCCAGCAAACAGTAAGGACAAAACGTTGGTCTCGCTAATGATTTTGAAACCACAGAACTAATTGATTTTTTTACACTTTTTAAGCTTCGGAAACAGAGAACCAGCCTTTCAAAAATGTATTTTCATGCAAAAGCATCAATGGTCTTGAGTGTCGTCAAAGAATGTGGATACATCAACACTGAATGCATCTAAGCAGCAAGCATACACTTTGAATCTAATTTTTGGCCTTCTGGTGCTTGCTTATTCCATTTTTTGCTCACCGCGCTTTCCATAATATTTTTGTGTGCACACAATGCAACAATGTGCTGTTTCACGCGTCTATTTTTTTCTTGGTTAAAGAAATTTAAATTTTTTCATTTAAATTTATGACTTGTTTCAAACGAAAAACAAAGTGCGAGGGAAGTAATAAAAACAGCGGAGCCTCACATACACCTGCCCTAAAATACACACACACGCACTGCGGCGCGCACCTTTATAAATATGCATGTTTTTATATACATACATAAGTACTTATTTCCCTGCCGGGAATTTCGCGGCAGACCTCGAGCGCACTTGTACTAAAAATACGTAAAACGCGGCAGCTACTAATTGGTTCCAAAATCGTGCCCAAGTAGTGCAGGGATAAATCAAAATGCAATAAGTATGTTTTTTTTTTGCAATTTGCTAAAAACCCTGAGACTACGTTCAGACCGCAACCTAATTGGCAATTTAAGTAAGCCAATTTAACATATAAAACTTCAAATGATTAAAAAATTAATAATTTTATTCTCCATGCAACCATATGAGGACTGTTCAATGAGTGCAAAGCCTCTGTTCAATGAGAAAACGAAATATCCCGGAAAAGATATGACAAAAAAAAACAGAAATGAAATACATGAAATAGCATTAAAACCAAATCAACACAAAAAAACAAAGAATCTTTAATGAAAATATGTCAATAATCAATTCCTTTGGAAACTGATACTAGTTATAAAACCAAAAACCAAATGTCAAGTCGCTGTTCTCGACTGACGGAAAGATCGAGTTTAGGAGCAGGCCTGCACAAAGCCAGATTGCATTCAAGACTCGATTATATTGGCTGGGAAAGTTAAATATATCTATTATAACGCAACGAAATTCGTTAGAAAATTAGTTTTTCTGCATTTTCCTCACAGCGAATTTTTCACAAGTAAAATCAAAACATTTCCAGCTGACACACATAGTTTCATATGTGAACCGTATTGATCATATGTTTTAAGTATATGCCACTTTTAATATTAAAGAGCAATACAAAATTTAGATTACATCTAATTTATTGAAGCCAATAAGTCTGTTTTCCTCTTCTTGTAGCATTTTTGGTGGCTACATATTGAACTGCCATTTGTCTATCAAAAACCCACATTTAGTGGTCTACAGGTAGTAGCAGAGATACATGAGGATAAACAACTTCTAATCGTTTAAATAATCTGCTGCCACCAACCAACTTGAAAATATCCACATTTTAGTTGTTTGAAAGCAGGTGGAGTTGCCATCGCCATGCAAACGTGGACAGTTTAAAGAAGGAAACTAGTGGAAGGATGAGTGAAAAGTAGGTAGTAAATACCTGTAGTGAAGTTTACTTTAAAGCGATTTGCACCATTAAAATTAGTCGCATTCCCTACAGGGTTACGTGGAAATGCATCAACAAACTCACTTCGTTGCGAAAATAATAAAATGGAAGGCAAACAACTCGCTATATAATTTTTTTTTATATCCAAAGGCCAAAGTGGAAAATAATAACAAACCACATTTCTCATTATTTTTACATAAAAATCCACTCATTCACACAATTTCGCCTGCTTTCTGCACAAACATTTGTATAAATACTATGAACACACGCAGATACCAGGGGCGTCCAGTCGGAGGGGTGGAGCTACAAACGACAGATGCGGCAAGAGCAAATAAAACTAACAAGTAAATAGTACTTCGATTTTCAAACACTTTCTTCTGATAATACATCGAAGCTTGTTGATATTGCTTACTTATTGTAATTAAGTCGCTATATTTTTTACAGTATTTTACATAATTTTCATGCTAACTTCTGTTGCTAGTTTTTTTTTTTTTAATATAGTTCATACAATGAGGAATAACCTTATAAATCAAAAATATTTATAAATAGCCCAATAAGTTTTTCTACCCTCCAAAATATTACTGTTGCGCGCCAGATATACTCGAATATTTTGTACGAGTATAAAAAGTAAATAGTAAACAGGCAAAATAACGCGCGCACATCAAAACAAACGGCCGTAGTAAAGAAAATACATCGAAATGATTGCAAAAAAATGAAAGCAAAGCACATTCGTGTTTTTATGCAATCCAGCACACGGGAGTATATACGTATATGTATATTCATCTACATATTCCAGAAAATATAGGAGATTTTTTAGGTAAAACGTAAAAGTAGCGCATGCCAAATGATTTTACCCCTGACGCAAATAGATTGATAAAAATTAGCAACATTTTATTTCTCTTTTATAGGGTGGTTAAGTTTTAAGGTCCGGCGTTTATTTTGAATAAAATACAATTTTTTAAGGAAATTATTGTCATTTCTCTCTATTATGATAATATTGGTATGGCTCAATTACGTATGGAATAAAATATCGGTCAAATGGCCTTCGCGACCTCGGCGGAACACCATCCGATGGTCCAAATTTTCAATGACGCTGAGGCATAATTGGTTGCTCGATTGTTTATCTTTCCACGGTTCAGATTGAATTAGTCTGAAATTGCAAAATGTCAAATGAAATGCAGAAAAAAACTTGACGTTTAAGTGTGGTTTACATTCAATATCGGTCCTTGAAATTTAACCACTCTTTATATTTAGTAAAAATATTATTTATTATAACTTTATTGTAGAAACATCACCTACTTGGTAGCACCTGTAAGTATTTATTCATATTTATCTAGTAAAAAGGCTTGAAAACTTTTTGCTATTTCTGTGTCCGAATTTTTCGAAGAATCGGTAACACAAAATTTATATCAATGGTTTTTATTGTCTTTCAGGCTTCAGGAAATAATTGCAATTGTCTATAAGAAATTTTTCTTACAATTATAATTTCATTGTAGGGCTAAAGTCATTCAGTTTGCAGGTGAAAGAAACATTAATCAGAAAAGATATTAGCTTCTGAAAATTATGTCGGTGCTCACATTTATAACAATAATAACAACAATCTCCATGGTCATACCGCCCCTAAATTACCATTGACAAGCCTTAACTCAAGGTGTCATCTTAGAGTGTCGTCTCTGGAGATCTCCCTTATGGGCCATTTTTCACTAAAAGCATCGATTTGGAACAATGAAACACCGCCAGACGACTGAAACACAACAATAATACACCCCATTCTTAAGAAAGGCGACAAAACAAGCTGCAAAAACTATCGCGGGACTTCCCTTCTTAATACGATGTATATAATCTTCGCAAGAGTTGTAAACCAAGTATTTATAAGCCACGCAGAAAAAGTTCTTCCAGAGTATCAATCCGGATTTTGACATAGAAGGTCAACAGTGGTCCAAATTTTTTTTACAAGGAGTACATGCAGAAATATTTTGGCCACAACAGAAATCTTCACATGCTGTTTATTGGACCAGCTTTCAATAGCATCAACAGAATCGCCAGTCCCTCAATATTTCAGAAATGTAAAATTCCGGATAAATTACCCATAATAGTAATGATGTAATTACGAAAAACTGCTTCAAAATTAATGATACAAGGTAATGGGTATGAATTCTTCAGAATTAAAACTGCAGTAAGGCAGTAGAATACCGTCTCATCCGCAATCGATGAAGTAAGTGACGCAAAAAAACACTGGACCTATATGAAGCAGAACTACCCAATCGTTTGCATTTGGGGAGGACAAAGCAGTTGTCAGTAAAGAAATATACGCCCAATTCAAAACCTTCGCTGATATTGAAATTGCATTGTATTTATAATTGGCATTAAAATCAACAAAATAAATGATGACGTCCAGAAAAAATAAACCAACAACAGACAAACTGAAAGTTGTTCAAAATTCTGTTGAATTCGTGGAATTTTTTACCTACTTAGGCTTCAAACTGAGTAGGGACAACACAACAAGTCATCGAAAAAAAATTCAAGCGGCTAAAATGTCATGTGGACTAACCAAACTGTTCAATGTTTAGACCCTAGACGCAACGCTACTTGAAACAGATAAAGTAAAACTGCACACCTTCGAACGAAAAATACGCTGAGGAAATTTTGCAGCAATCAAGGTCACAACGAGTGGTGTATTAGGTGGAACGACGAGTCAGACCAGCTTATAAATGTCGAAAAATATTTCGTCAAAGCATAACAAAAATGGGCGATATGAGGGCGCAGAATGAAATAGTAGAAGCAAGAGAATTAAAGCAAGAGGAGGACCGAGAAAAAGAGGACGGATGACATCAATAAATTTGGGGTAAAGAATTCGAAAAAAATTACAAACGACCGAAATGTTTGGAGGCCCTACTTGCAGCAGGCCAAAGCTTGCAAAGAGCTGTAGTGCTAAAATATGATGATGATAAAGGTTTTCCAATAACAGGTGTTATTTTGAATAGGATTGCGCTATCGAGAGATGGTTAACGATTTTTTATGGCCGGAATTGAATGGTATTAATCTGGACAACGCCTGTTTTCAACAAGACGGCGCTACGTGCCACACAAACAACGAAACCATTTATCTCTTACGGGAAAAGTTTCCGCATCGGATTATCTCTCGAAGAGCTGATCACAATTGGCCACTCAGATCTTGTGATTTAACACCTTTTGACTTTTTTCTTTGAAGCCACGTGAAAGAGAAGGTCGACGCCAACAGCCCAGGGTCGATTCAAGACCTCAAAGATGGAATTCGTAGGGCTATCGAGGGCATAGGGCAGCCGCTTTGCAATTCGGTTACGGAAAATTTCATGAAAAGGATGTTGTCCTGTAAGCGTGGTCGTGGTGGTCATTTGTCTGATGTTATTTTCCACTGTTAACGGCATACCTTCCTTTATTTGAATATTAAAATAACACCTCTTGTTGGAAACCCCGTTATAACTATGGATAATGCACTGAAATACATTATTTGTTCCCCAAAGACGTGGAAATAGACAATTTTTCAATACTGCATAATACGATTTCAACAACATGCAACACAAACGCCTATTCGGCATATGTCTCGATTATTTCATTCAAATTGCAGCTTCCTTAGTTTCATGTTTTTACGGTTTGTACAAGAAACTTTCTCATCGGAAAAATGTACCTTTTCCAGGCAAGGCAAGACTATAGTTTAGAAAAGCATTGTTTTCACTATCGAGAAAAGAGGTTAGAGCTACGAAATGTATCTGCGTGACTACTTGTCAACAATCGGACTTGATAACGGCAACCATTCCACTGAGAATTTTTTTAATTTTTAAAGGTTTTATTTAATACAAAATTGCTCATAAATTATTCTGCAGCATTTTTTAGTGATTATTATTTTTTATTTAATAAGTGAAAATAAATTTTTTCTATTTCTTTCTGCCCAACTTTCGTTCACTAATTGAATTATCAATTTCTTTACGGCATTGTTCCTTTCGCGAATAGGAGTATCAAAAAAATCTACTTTTTCACTGCTTTACGACACAAGCTGGCGCGAAAATGTATGTGTAAAAGTCTGTATGTAAATGAAATATCCACTGCAACAGTCGAAGAATCATTAACCTAAAATTGCGCAACCACATAATTTTTAAAATTAGTTTTACCACAAAAAAACTAAAGGAAAGCGCTTGATGAAAATGTTGCCACTTCATTTGCAGTCCTGTCAAAAGCAAATTTCCTTGCATAAAAAACAACCCGCACCTATAGAATTGCGGAGAGCTTTTTTTGAGAAGTACAACGACAGTTTGGGGCGAGAAATCGAAAAGTGCAAAGAGGCTAATTGCTAAAAAGCGAAAAACACTTCGAAGCAGTAACAGAATTGATTATTCAAACGAAACTAAAAATAATGAAAATGCTGCAAGTATTCGCGAATGAAACATCCGCAAAGAAGAGGTGAATGTGCAAACATACAGACGATTATACGAGAAAAAGTACAAATTCGAACACACGCGAGCATACGCCCCCATCTGCAACCGAAATCATTCGCTTGGTTCTTTTTTTAATAATAAATTCCAGTTCTTACCCCGCAAATTATTTCATCTACGCTGAGAAATTTGACCCCTTTCGACTTTCGACGGTCATCAGCGGTGAAGCACATTAAAGCACATTCGAGGTTAAGCGGCGCGATTTATGCCTCAATGGCAAACAAAAGCGGCTTAAAATAAGTAAAGGAGAGAACAAAAAAAGAAAATCAGAAAAGGCGAAGAATTGATGCAAAGTTTTTAATTTCATTAAGAAGTGCTGAGGTCGCACGGAAGACGCTAATAAAAAGGGATGGCGAAGGGAATGCACGGGTATAGGCGCAGAGGTGGCGAGTTGGGGTATATCCTAACTACGTGCGAAGGTACATAAAGAGCAGAGCGATAAAAAGCGAGTGGTTGGAAATTGGCAAAGGTTAAAAAAGCTATGGCCGCGATGTACTTACACTGATTGTGTGGCAATAAATTGATGAAAGTAAGTAGATGAGAGAAGAAAAGGAACAAGAAAAGTTTTTAATTTCGCTCTTCGATGCGCCAATTTCTGCATTCAATTTGGAATTAATTAATTTTCAATGTAAAATCCTTGAGGAACAAAGCAAAAAAGGTGCTGCCAAGGAACCTAGACATACACACACAAGTAAAGAAAAGGTGTTCGAACTCAAATAAAAAGAAAACTCAAGTAGTATAAGAGGGACAAGCAGTGATTAAAAGCAAAATGCGAATTAAAAAGGTAAAAAATGTATTTAAAAAGTGCTGAAAAGCTGCTGAACGCATTAGAAACCTGAGCAATGAGAGGAAAAATAAAGCATTATAAAGGTAAGTAAAAAGCAAAAACACAGAGAAACAGAGAAAGGGCTTGTACACCTATAAAGGCTTATAATACAGGAACAGTGACAAAGTTTGGTGGTAGCCTGGGTGCTGAAGAGTAAAAGCAACCGGAGTTTATAAGGCATTATGTTGCGTATAAACGCAACATAAAAGAAAGTGAAAAATCCGATCAAAAACGTCTGTTGAGAATCAGAGTAGAACTAAAACACATGAAAAAATCGCCTAAGCATCAGCATTTGCAGACAAATTTGAAAACCACAGTTGGAAAATCTATGTGAGCCTGCAAAATAAAAGGAAAAGAGGGTGGAGCCACAGCTGGTGCGATGATGCAGCAAACGATGAAATTGTAGTCATTATTATAAATATTATTTTATGTTGTTAAATAAAATATTCCACGCGACTGTCGATGATAGTTCACACGACTAAAATGTTTACCTAAAATAAATAAATATTTGGGCATCGCTGCTCATAAAACAAACACCAGCTTAACAGAAATAACAGAAATATTTACGCAAACAGTTCGCAAAGCACCTGCCATATAACTTTCCATTTTCTCAGTAAAATCGATCCCCACTCTCCCTCAAATATATTTAAAACAAAAGCAACCTATGCGTGCATGTGGTAATAAATCAAATAAATACAGGGTGCGTACGGTGTTTGAAACGGTGTTACGAGGATGCTAATTGCTTTCCCGCTCAACTACGCCGCATACATAGTAATCCAGGGAATTTAGGTCTGGGGAGTTTGGCGGCCATAAGTTCGTGGTTGTGTGGAAATTTTAAGACATCCAATCTTGCGTCGTCATCGCTTTGTGTGAAGCAGCAGAGTCTTGCTGAAAGATGTACGGGCTGTCACCGCGCACACTATCAATCCAGGGTTTCTCTACTGACTCTAGAACCTGAACATATGCACCAGAATTCACTCGAAATCCCTGAATAAGGATATGTGGTGGTATGACATAAACTTTGTCGCTCACAACACCTAAAACCATAACAGTGGATGGAAACTCTGTGTGCATGACAACAAAACACTTGTTGGATTGGAACATAGCAGCATAAATAAATATTCCCTATACATATATGGGGAATGCTGCTGAAGTGACACTCCTTGGCCAGATATAAATCCGGGTCATTCCGGTAACGTAGAACCGACTATCGTGAGAACGTTCTGTGGTTGGTCTTTTGGTCTTGATGAAAATTTTTTTCATCAGAAAAATCATAACATTCCAGAATGCGTTTCGATAACTTTTCTCCGATTTTGTTTACTCCGTTGTAACCTGTCCCGCATAACGTAGGATTTATACCGGAGATATTCAATGACAACTCGGCAAATAAGACGCTCAGAAATATTAAGCTTCCTCGCAAGGGCGTTCATTCATTTTGAAGAGTTCTCGTCAAAAATCGCTTGTCTTTTGTTGAATAAATTCTGCATATCGGACAGGGTCAGAACTTTCTAATTTTTTTTTTTTGGCAACAGATTCGCCGTCAGATGTTACAATTCACGGCGAACCTTATGAACGGATGAACAAGTGCATTTAAGAAAATTTGAGATTTGTAAATCGGTGTTATTTGCACCTATAGCGACGAAGCTAATTCGAAGTCGTATCTGAAAGGGAGCAAAAAGAAAAAAATGGTTTCGGAAGTTATGGCCACATTTATGCATGTCCTCAAACACCGTATGCACCATGTATAGTTGGCAATTAAAAACTACAAACTTACACTAACAAGGAAGCTAGGCTTCTGCCCACATTTAAAATCAAAACGTCAAAGGCATGCCTCAAATATTCAGATGAGCTTCACTTAGCACGCAAAACGTAACCATAGAATAATACAAGTGCCACAATGCACTTAATTTTCTAACTTCTGTATAAATCACACTTTAACCCTAATTTGAAATTCGAAATCCTTTAAATAGAATGTCTTAATCTTTTAAGTCAACAAGCAGAGCACAACCGTTCACCGTAAGCCAGTAGGTAAGCACATCTCCTGCGTCGTGTGACGACAATAAATCAGTAAAATATGAAAAATATCTTCCCAAGGCAAAAGGTTTGAAGACCAAACAGATTAAAAATTTAACAAAAAGCTTAAATGTAGAGAGGAAGAAGGGACAGGGGGCGTGTACCAAAGGTCAAATGTACGGTCAGGTGAGCACAGCGGCTTAAATTAGAGAAGTATGCGGAAACTTATTTAGGAAAAGCATTCAATGTATTTGGCAAGTAAATAAAAACCTGCAGTATATCTGCACGCGGGGATATGTACACATTTCCACTATACCAATAGAGTAGCGCAAACATTTCCACAAGCGTTCGTAACATCTAAATCGCTGGCAATGAAATCTGCCTTTCTTTGGTCAAAAGCATAAAGTATTATAGAATTTCATAAAATGTCGCAGCAATCAAGCCAAGCAGCTTCGCAGTGAATTGGAACGCTTGAGATTTTTCGGAAAAATGTGAAAAATATCTAAGTGAACTCGAAGAGAAAGTCAGCATCAGTCATAACTACGGCGCTATTCAACCAAGTTGCCAGCGTAAGATGTGCGCACAATAAAATTAGTACGCTTGAATGGGAGCCAAGCTGCCTGATTGTGGCTTAAATCCCTCAGATCGGAGTAAGCTAGCAAATACACATGCATACACACACACACACATACTTGCATAATACACTTACGCCTGTGAAAGTATATTCAACTCGAAGTTCGTGCATTCACTTTTCAATTTCATTGCGTAATTCGAAGCTAATCCTTTAATTTAATATTTCATTTTAACTGAGAGGCAAGCAGATGTGTTCACATACATTCTATCATATAGGTATGCGCATGTGTATATATGTGTCTACACACATAAGCAATTTCGCTTAGCAAATCAGTTTTAAAGGGCTCTCCTATACAAGAGGGTGGATGCTTCTATTGTAAAAAACATAAAAAATATTAGTTAGCAGCAAATACGTGTGCAGCTCAGCGGGCTTAGGCCAAGGTCTCATTCAGTTTGCGGTGAAACTCTTGGCTTCTTTCTACACACAGCAAACCTTTCCATTTTCTATTAATGCCCCTTCGAATGTCATATGTGATGAAAATCAATCTGACCTGTAGAAATGTGCCTATAATCTTAAAAAACTAAGAATCAGAGCGCTGGCGAAACCCCCTCTGCCGTTGTGCCATGTCCAAGAAAATTGTACGACTGCAGCAGCTGGAAGTTGCTTCTATACTTAATTAAAATTATACTGAGTCTTGCACCCACGTCTCAATGTGAGATTTGTCATTCCTCAAACGTCTGTTACCAGAAAGCTGAGGAAGCGAAAGACACTTCTTCGTTCAGTGAATAAATATTTTTTTATTTTTAGTTCACCCTCTTTTACCATTTCGCCAGTTTTGCTTTTTACAGCGACCCAGAGTTCGAAAATACAAAAATCTGTTTTTGTTGTAAAGCTGGCGCTAATTTCCACAACGCAGGATAACTTTGGAGCAGCGCCAAAAAAGCGAGAAGTCGATACAAGATTTTTCTAAGACGAAACGAAATATGGTTCTAAGTGCAATTTATTAAAAGTGCAATTTTTTAACTCGTTCTGTTATATTGGCTGTCTGATTGTCCGAGCACTCACCTTGCGTTAGCTAATAATTTAATTACTCAACTGCGAAGCCAATATAAAAGCACACTTTTCATTCAGCATCAACTAGCGCGCTGTGCTCGTCACTTTTTCTAAACAAATATACACACATACAAACATACACACAAGAAAGTGGAGAAAAAGTTTGTGATGTACAAAAATTGCATAAATTAAAAAAGGATTACGATGCTTTTGATTTTCAGCTCTAGCTTCGCTGCCTAGCCGGCATTCTGACTGACGCACTCACTGGCTGTCACCAGGCTACATTTTCTCTGTGAAGGCAAGCGCTGCTCTTATTGGTAGGAAAAATTGTCATGTGCCACCAGCATTTGACTCTCAAACATCGCCTACGCATATGCTACGAAAATATTTATATTATGCGTGTAGGTGTACGTACGCTGTGCACACGAGCTTTCGCCAACAGATTTTCATGTTCCTTAAGATTGCATGAGAGCGTGAGGAGGTGCACGGAAAATGCTTTCTACATATTTTTAACGCAGCTCCAGCACAAACATTCTATTACTTCCGGCTTTTAAGCTGCTGAAGCGTGTTGATGAAAATGTACAGCTTTCTTCAAATTGTCGAGAGAAATATCTGGGTTGTCAGATTCCTTTGACAAAAGTATTTTTCTTTTCAGTTGGCGTTTTTTCATTTATTTTTTAATTGTCGCTAGATACTTTTGCTCCATGGCGCTAATCTTTTTTGTGAATTCATTTGCCGTTTATGTGTTCATGTATTAGAATTTCTTCTGATGACATATTCGTTAAAAAAAGTGTCAGCATCAGACACAAAAGACGGGTACAAAGACTTTTTGACTTTTGGATCTAAGGAAATATGCAAAGGTTTTTAGGATAACTCGCATGTGTGCTTCGTGCATACGTCACTTCATTGTGAGTGTGTGTGTGTGTGTTCATTCCAACAAGTCCTGCCGCTGTCTGATAACAAAGGCAGGCGAATTTCTTTCTTCATTCCTTAAGCTTTCGCTTTTTTTACAAGCTTGTCATGGCATGTGCTCTTTTCAGGCTCAAAACAATTACAATAAGCAAATAAAAACATAATAACAAAGACAACATTTGCCTGTATGTGTGTGTCTTCAGATTTTCACTGTTTATTATCCCTTTGGGTTATTTAACTTTCATTTAGAATTACATTTCATCTGAATGCATTCGTCTGCGTACAATATACACGTTTTCTCCATTTCACTTCTCACTTTTCACGTTTTTCTATTATTCTGCGCACATACACGGCCACACACTTATCGCTTTGCCTTTATTTATCAGTTCATTGTTATTAAAATTGAAGAGTCAAAATCTCTCAACGACTCTGTTAGCAGCAATGCACCCACAACACACAGCTTCCTTCACGTTTTCCATGTAATCGTACTTTTATCAGCCTTTTAAACATGGAGTAATCTTCGATTTTGGCTTGATTGCGTCTTCTTTTGCTTATTTTAAGCGTAAAATTGTGAAATGCATCACTCTGCCAACACTAATTGAAATTCTTGGCATACTTTATCATTTTATCTGAGTAGCATTTATTTGGGAATTTACAAATTTTACTACAAAGATAAATAATAAAATGCCTTCAAAATGTCAAATTCAGTGGGTCTTTTCCAAATTTTCAAACAAAAGCTGAAACACGTTTTCAGGTCTATGCTGCGACACATCCTTGGCTGTACGAGTACGTTACGCCTTTGCTATTTGTCATTTGCAGCTGCAATTCTTTGAAACACATATCGCTTTGATGTTCTTCGTGATTGCTCCTGTAGCAGCAATTTTTGCACATTAAATTTGGCCTTGAAGTCTGCCTCTAAAACAAGACAAAAGAATTACGCAAATTGCAAAGTAGAAGAGCAAGAATCTACTCTCCGTCTTGTATCAAATGGGAAGCGTGATTTGAATGCAACTTTTTAGTTTAATTTTGGAAAATAAATGCGCGTGCAAAGTGTGTATTTTGAGATTGAGCATTCCCGTATCTTGTAACCGCCTAGTTACATAAATGCCATTGGTGCATAAACGAGGTGTGGCTTTGAATAACAAGGCTGCCGGCACTGTGGAAGAATTACGCATATCCCGCCAGCAACCGCCCACTGTTTAGCGTGAAGTATACCGTCAAGAAGGGAGTGCCAGACACCAAGGCCATGGAGAAGGGGGGAGTTAAATTTTTATACAGATGGTTCCAAGCTGGACGATAAAGTTTGCTATGTAGTATTTTCGAAAGAATTAGGAATGGAACTATCCGTTCTACTACCAGACTACTGCAGCGTTTATCAGGCAGAGGTTCTAGCCATAAAAGAAGTGGCTACATATCTAAATACGCACGCCGCAACAAAAACGACTATAAATATATTCTCGAATAACCAAGCGGCCATTAAATCAGTGAATGCGGATATACTAAGATCAAATGATATTAGCGTCGTATTCAAGGTCAGCCTTATTTGGGTTCCGCTACACAGAAATATTGAGGGAAACTGTAAAGCTGATGAGCTAGCCATTGCAGTACCTTTGACTACGAGCACGTTAATAATAAAAAATAACATTACCCAAGAGGCCAATAGGTCATGGGAAGGTGAAGATTCATGCGTAACAGCCAGGCTACTATGGCCGCAAATAAACAAGAAAAGGGCAAAGGAATTACTAAGCCTCTCAATAGAAGATATCTCGAAGGTCGTGGTTTGTGTCACCGGTTACGGACTATTTGGCAGGCATTCCTTGAGACTAGGAGTATTCTCCCATGAATATTGTAGTAGCTGTAGAGATGAGGAAGAGGAAGAAACAGTTGAGCTTTTCCTTTGCAATTTTCCAGCCTTAGCTAAAATCAATTCTCTTACAGAACTATCTGGCGCGGGGATTAGACCAATTCTGCTCTTCATGAGAGCCTAAAAATGGTTTTATGAAAGTAAATAAACAAGGTTCCTGTGTCGCACAGTGGTATCACAACGAACCTGTAAGGTCTAAGTGAGTTGGTCATACGGACCGACTACCACCATTAGCTAACCTAACCATTACGATGGACATTCAAACAGGATCCAACATTTAAGAAGCTGCCTATACTGGATTCCAACATAATTTGACGATTTTTAAAAAATGCTTATGTAGACAGTCATAAAAAGGTTGATTGGATTCTGGTAATGAATCTTGTAAAGGGTGATCAGATTGGAAGTAATTTCTGCAAGAGGGTTTTCTTGACAGATCACGTGGGACTACTGCCAAACTAAATACATGAGTTCTTTCAGTATTAATCGACATTTCATCAAGGAGAGACTTACGTCCCAACAACGTTTCCAAATCGTGCAACTGTTTTACGAAAACCGACGCTCTGTGAAAGGGGTTCATCGCGCGCTCAGGCCAACTTATGGTGTTCAGCGATGCGGTTCACTTTTCGCTTAGTGACTACGTCAATAAGTAAAATTGTCATATTTGGGCTGAAAAGCCACCCGAAGCCATTCAAGAACAACCACTACATCCCTTGAAAACAACCGTTTGGCGCGGCCTATGGGATGGAGGAATCATTGGACAACATTTGTTCAAAGACGAGGCTGTCGCCAATGTAACAATCAATGTCGAACGCCATCGCGCCATGCTAAACAACTGCCTAACGACTTTTTGATGTCGGAAATTGACTACCACCACATTTGGTTCCAACAAAACGGCGCTACTTGTCATACAGCCTGTCAAATAATGAATTTTGGCCCAACCATAGCAAAAGAATCTTATATAGTAGGGTAGTCAGCTCAGTCCTTTTGTACGCCGCACCAATCTAGGCTGACGCATTGAACGCGCATTGAAATTGGCACGCAAGCAAACTGATAACCGTCTGTCGGCTAAACGCTTTACGTAATATCAGCGGCTTGCGTACCGTTTATGATGATGCTTCTTTCGTCATTGCAGGACTAATCCTGGTAGGCATGTTGCCAAAAGAAATTCAGAGATTATACTGAACACGTCGTTCGATCACCCCTGGCAAGGCCTGTAAAAGAGATCACCGAAGGCTATATGGCTGCATGAGTTATTTTACATCCTTACGACGTGGCTAGAAATAAACCATGGGTAACAAACTACCACCTAACCCAACTCCTTTCAGAGCACAGAGTGATACCCCCATATATTTAGCCATGATAGATTTTATGCTGAGGTCAGCTGATAACGGGAACGAAATCTGCGCGCATTTAAACATATTCATAATGATTTAAGGCGAGCGGAGACTCGTAGACGTCAACAATAACTACCAGCCCATGAGCTAAGCAACCTCGTGAGGTAATACCATTTTGGCAGTTCTGCAGGGAGAGTGGTCGATTGTGGAGAGGTGTTTAGTATGTAGGTGTGGCTGTGAGGCTACCAGTCGTGCAACCTGCTTCAAGCGATTAGGTCATTCAGCTATTGCAGCACGAACGATTTCAATGGATAGTTACGTCGCTGTTCAAGCCAAAGATTGTTTGAGACTATCCAAATTTCTGTGAGATCTTCGACAGGCCATATTCTCCAATTCTGACCACAAAATGTAGTTTAATGTATTTAGATCTGGACTTCCAGACGGACAGTCTTCTGTAGTTTAAATCCAGCAATATTGTTTTTTATGTTTTTGAACGAGTTTAGATAAGTAAAAATATTCGCTTTTTTCCAGATTTTGTCAAACAGCAAAACAGAAAAAGCAATGAAGTTGTCGCGGATCAAGGAAAATGAGTCCACGCATCACTGGCCCCTTCATTTTTTTCTTTTTTTGATAAATATTATATGTGCTTGCGTTCTTGTGGATTCTTCCTCGATGCTATAACGGTCACTCACACTTCTTTTACTTAGTTTTATTTGATTTAGCTTTTTCTGCAGAAAAAGTGCCATCCTCTTCTGCCGTCTACATCGAACAGTAAGACATTAATCGCTTTAATATAATACAATAAATAATGATGTCACGCAGGGTTGCACATGGACCAACACGACAAGCAACACCAGCAAAAAGCTAACAACAACACAAATATTTTTATACAAAACACAAACAACACAAAAGCAAATGTTGCAAAGTGTGCAACCGCAAGCGCCCAAGCATTCGAATTCAGTTGAAATGAAGAACTTTCGAGAGACACTGCAAAAAGCAAGAACGAAGGATGTGAAGCAGTTTGTGCTCAACGAAAATAAATAAGAAATTGTCGCAAAAGTGTAGTTATACTTTCTGCAACTTGATAACAACAATACATTGTATTAATACGGATAAGTGCATATGCTTGTACACACATACTTACGTACATATGGTACTTACTTACAAATTGGTATGAATGTTTCACTGCTGTCAAATAAAAGTGCGTTAAAAGTGCTATAAGAATCCATTTAAACTTCGCTTTGGCTGACACTTTCGACTGTTTCTCAGGGGTCAGACAATGTATTGGCCGATGCGGGTTGGATTGTGATTGAACGGCATGTGGCATAGGTCATTCTGATACTTCGATTTGTTGCCAAACAAAAGTTGATGGTTGAGGAGGACTTTTTTCTCATACACGCACACACCTATGGAGAGGATTACGAAGAGAACTGTAAAATTTTTAATTAGAAGATTTTCTAGCAGAAAACTTTTCTCAAAAGTTAAATGGAAATATTGATGCCGTAAAGAAATATAAAAAAACTATGAAAAGAGGAAATAGTATTTTCTGCACGCCAAAAACTAAATTAAAAGCTCAGTCGTAACCAGACAAATTATAGTCATGTTTTTAAATCAACCGTTATTCTACTCAAAATATTTGATAAAATCCTAGTTAAGTACTTAAGAGGATCTCGATATTTAAAGCCACATGCAACTAATGCCATACCTGCGGCAGAAACTGAAACTTACACTCACGCCTTGAAGACAAGCAACGGAATATTATTAGATTAAAACCCAAATCGTAGGATAAAGGATAGTTTTTAATCTACTGCGTATGCGTTATCTAATTTATAACATTGGGTTTAGACTGCGTAGCCCATTACTCCTACACTTGGCAGCAAGAAAGAGTCAGAATACACATTCTGTGTATGAAATTAAGACGTGTGTGTGTGTGTATGTGTAGGTATGGATTTAATATCATAATATGCGCACGTTTCTTATGAAAACCTCCATGATTAGTTTGTATGTGTAACCAAAATTTTAATTAATTTAAATCTATTTTCGCAACCACACACTTTCGGAGAAATTTAAACGTGCACACACACACGCACGCACACGCAAACACAATTATATGCCATATTTTGCATTAAAATTCTGTATAGCAGAAAAGCAAAAGCACTTACTATGCTAATCACTAAATGAATAGTGCACACACCCACACGCATTCATATACATACATACATACACAAAGTACTATTGCTTACACAATGTATGTATGTATGTAGGTGTTTTCATAAAAATAAGAATTCAATTTTCTTTCCGACCAACAATGAATTCAATTCCACAAAACCCACAAATGACTGAAGTTTGTCTGTCAAGATTCAATGGTAAAAGAAATAAATTCACTGAAAAGTGAAGAAAAAAATGGTATTGCAAACGTTGAACAAGAATTAATTGAATAAAAATATGAGATAAGCACTTCAAAGTGAATACAAGATGAGAGGGAGATACCGAGAGAGAGAGAGAGAGAGATGGAGAGATGGAGAGGCAGAGACGCTGCTCATGGTTAAGCTACTTGCACGTACCGACAAGCTCACGCACACGCACTCGAATGAGTTTATTGAAAACGAAATACTTGCTTACACAATTCCAGCAATTCATATGCAAATTTACACCAAAAATTACTCGCAAATATAAACACTCAGAGTTCGGTTTTGTTCAACAGCTGTTTGACGCTACAAGGACTCTTGGCACTCATCGCTTTTCCGTGTGCCTGTATGTGTGCGTGTACATCTATGAGTATAAACGGTTGTATAAACCTCAACACAATCACTCTTAGAATAACACAATGCCATCACTTGAAACGGTACTTAAAATCTCAATTTTTACTGGTCTGCAGATTTGAAAGCCTTTGTGGCCATTGTGATTTGAAGCTTAAGAATTGGAGATTTTAAATGAAATTAGAATTCGAATAAGCCAGTTGTGGGATGAGATGCAATGTTGTCATCTCAACCGCACGGTGAGAGTGGAGTGATAAAATAATAGCGACTCTCTGCAGCACTGCGGTCAGGCAATGGCATTTGTTCACAGCTAAGCGGACTGAATTAAAGGTAGAATTGGATAAAATTTCAATATGTATGTTAAGCGATGCTGAAACAAATAAGAAGGAATGCGTTATTTTTGCTTGAAATTGAGGCTTTATTTGGCATTGTTAGAATAATCCGACTTTGTTCAAATATGCACCGCTTTTTCACATCTTTTTGATGTTTTGAAGCAAATTCATTATGGCTCGTCCTCATTCGTCATAAATAAGAACAGATGGTATTTGCTTCCTGCCAAGTCCTAATAGGTCGGATACATAGGAACTTCTAACCAAGCTTTCCTACTATCGGCCAAGGCTGGCTGCTTCTGGGTAAATGTTTCCTGCAGACAGTCCAATTGTTGGCAGTACATGCCCGAATAAAGCGTTAAACACAGAGGAGCTGCTGTTATTATTGTTGTAGCAGTTCACACCTTATAAAGGTATTGCAGGTCCAGCATCAGGAACCACCCCGTGGCTGTCCTGGAAAGAGTACTTCATGATATTTAGCTGATTACCTACCAATCCCACCAAACACGCAGCAAAAGCTTCCTGACCGCCGATCCTGGCTTGACCACCGCTTACGCTGGCGCACTGCGGCTCGACCACGCCCGTTTGCGCTTTTTGTTTTTGTAAGTGGCCAACTTTTTATCATAAGTCGACTTATTTTCCTTACCCCTTTGCAAAAGAAATTTAAAATTATTTCTCAGGTTATAATCATGAATGCAAACCGAAGCTATTGTACTTAGTTTGTTTAGTATTGGTGCTATTTTGGTTAGTCCATAAATATTGTTCTCTCCTCATTCGCTTCATTAGCTGCATAGTCTGTCTGTTGTTACTTAAATCTTAACTGAAATAACTGGGTTGAACTTTACATGGTTCAAAATCGAAATTTAATGGCTTCTAAATTGTTTTTCCCAGCGAATGTTGTGGTATATTTTTATATGTTAGATTCCATTATAAAAAATAAAGTAAGTTTATTTCCACTTTGAGATTAACGGCAACTGGACAAATATCCCATTTTATAGCGATTTATTTGTTGCTGTTACTTACAGTTCACTAACTGTTGTATTTTTCTTTAGAATATTTGCACATTCTCGTGCAACAAAAGAGAAAAAAATTTCGATCAAATACACTTTTTCAGGTATTTATTGACTTTCTGTGACAAGCGATGCCTGTATTTAAAAACTCACTTGAAAAATATACAAAAATATTGCCAGGAATAACTTAAATGTTATACCATTTAAGCCAATTGTTACCGCATTCCAACTCTTTTTGCTGCTGTTTCTGCTGCTGTTTTGATTTTTTGTCTGCCGCATAATTGAAGCGTATTATCAGCAACATCAACAACTGCAGGAAAATAAAAACAGCCAAACATTCGCATGCCCCAACAAAATAATATTAACCTACCCACCACACGAATGCGAGTTATGCTCAGCAGCAAATGTATTGCCAACCGTTTCCGCAGTCATCGGTGCTATCATTGCCAACATTATAATTAACTCCATCATGAACCCATCTTTGGAGTTATCGTCATTTCCAACCTTAGCGTGCCAATTTTACACCTCCACCCTTCAGTCGGCGTCAATTGCCCGCCTCTCCCGCGCAATGCAACCCTTTGAGAATGTCACTAGCAGCACCAATTTCGTTTCGTGCTTGCTTTCCGTGTAAAATGCTAATTGAGTAATTGTTTTACGTGTTAAGTTGTTCAACAGTGACGATGTGGTGCGCTGCTTGAGCGGAACGGCAAGGCAATTGCTGAGCACAACTGGTGGTATTGTACACGCACATCGCGGTGGCCTCTATGCACATACATACATTAGGGTGGTCCACAAACCTTATTTACTGCTTTTCTTTATCTACTTTATATTTCTCAATGGGTGAACGATATTCCTCTCCAGAAATATTCCTGCTTAGAACACTTAATAATTATTTATTAAAAAACTTTCCATAAACTGCTTTTTACGGGCGAAATCAAAATGATGTACTCGTACTGTTGGATATTCTTTGTTTGCTGGCCTTATTTCTGCTTGGCAAAAAAAAATTAAAGTCGATTTTTTTGGGGTCACCCTAATATACATATATACATTTATTTTATATATAAGTAAGTGCATATTTTGAAATTATGAAGAAAGCTGTTACTTGCTGCTGTCTTCCTCAACTTATTTTCATCAGCTCTGCCCGTATAACAGGCACAAGTTTTACATCCCCAGCTGCACTTCACGCATTCAATACAACTGCACAAAACTTTGTAATGGGTGTTTTTTACCAAATACAACTTTTCTCAACTTTAATCGTAACAAAAGCTTTCGGGCAGCTTTTTAAGCGACGCATCCATTTAACACCACTTTTTTCTTATATTTCGCTAATATCGCGCCGAAAGTTGTCTTCAAGGCCAAACGTAACTATATTAAGAGCACAGATCAGTAACTTAACGTACTTCCATAAGAATTACAACGAATTTCAATCTGGGAGGTCACCTGACTAACCTATTTTTTCAGTTTATTCACCAAAAGGCCGTCTCAATAAAATAAAAGTTTCTCGCCTGTGCCGCATGTTGCACGAACTTCCTGGAGCCACTTAGCGCACAAACGGTTGGTATTTATAAGTACATTGCGGACCGGAAAGCTGTGAATCGAACATTCTGTGCATCTAAAATAACACCCGTTGCATTTGTTAGGGTTTGTCTATTGACTGAATAGGCAGGTGTGTTGGGATTCTTTAGTAACTGGAGCTAACATTTAAATTTTATTCTTATATGGTTTAAAATTCCTTCGCATACGAATAGAAATAACAATTAAAATAAAATAAAAGCAGCCAGAGTGTTTGTTCGCAGTCGCGTTCTTCATGCTTTTACTGCATCTCTGAAAATGTAATCAAAAAATCAAAAGGAAAAACATCTAACTGCCTACAAAATTGTAAATATATAAAAATATTCCGGTTCTGCATTCAATTACAATAAAATAGGACTATGAGTGTGTTCAGGGAGTTCTTGTTTTAAAATCACCGCTCCATTGCTTGTATAAAGCAGAAAATTAGTAAAAAGTAGTAAAGTCCTCTGAACGAACAAAACTAGCACTTGATGGTAATATCCAATGGAACATCACGTGTTGCGAGAAAGATTCTGCGATGGGGTAACAGCTGGTGGTACTAGCTGCGTTGGAAAGATCAGTTGGAGAAGGACCTGGCTTCACTTAATGTATCCAACTTTCACCGGTTAGCACGAGAAAGAAACGACTGGCGTGCTTTGTTAAACTCGGTCAAAATCTCTTAAGCGGTTATCGCGCCAATCAGGAAGAAGCAGAAGAAAGCACAAAAATCCCTAAATCTTCTGAGCAAACTTTCCTGTTGTTATCGTTCAATAGCATTCGAGAGGATTTGCTATGGAGAATGGCACGATCGAAAGTAAATTGTGGCAGCAACAACGATCCTACATTAGATTGCAATACTAATATTTGCACATAGGTAATAGAGCTGATTCCAAGGAAACAAAGCCTTCTTCTTTCTTTCTTCTTGAATGGCGCGATAATCGCTTAAGCGAGTTTGACAAAACGCGTCAGCATTCCACTGGACCAAAATTATTCGAGCAACACCATTTTGTAGCTTAAATTATCTTCACATTTATCAGATTTATTACAGATTAATCGCGTTTGGGATGAACTAACTGGGAAATACTTTCACACTTTTGTACATTCGCTTAAGGCAATTTGGAACTGCAATTTATCCATAAGCCCACACACCTACAGTTCCACGGCTACCCCATTCATCTGATATGGCACCAGTCAGTCAAATTGTCATTCGTTTTCAGTCCATAGAAGACACAGAAGTGAATTTTCAGCGAAAAATTAAGTCGATTTCGGAAAATGTATTTGAAGATATTTTTTAACGATCTAATTACTTGTAGTTGTTTAAGTTAATTATTTCATTATAGGAGATGTAACAAATTTAAATAAAAAATAAATATTTTGTGCTTTATTGACCAATTTACACATCAAATTTTAAAGGTATTTACTTTGGAACAGATTAAGAAAAAAATGTATACCATATATATATATTTTTTTTTTATTTATAACAACTTTTGTGCATATTTTTTGTGTATTTTTCCTTTTTAAAGTCTACAAGGTAAATTGAATCTAGAAAAATTTTATAATCAAAATTTTTTAATAATGCACGAAGCTTATGACTGTCATCTTTAAAATTTGATTTTCAACGCCATATTTTATTGGCATTAATGATATTCCAAGCAATCATAGCTTATCTGGCAGGCCGCAGCCAAAGCAAAATGTACCAACTACTATTGGAAAACCGTCAACAGTTGCATACCTTGAATTTCCGTCATCCACTAAACGTTGACGCCTTTCAACTAAAGCAAGAATGATGCCGACTACTCCAGCAAGCATACAAAGCACTTTCCAGCACAAAACTCACGCCCACTTACACTTACAATTTAACTGCAAAAACAAAGGTGAAGATAAACAAAGGTTGTGCACCACAGTGCACCAGCTCATTAAAATAGAGTGGGATGGGTCATAAATGCACACTCGACGTGCGTACATACAAACATGCGCAATTATGTGCTCATTTGCAACCATTGACACTCATACGCCACGTTGCCCCATTACTGCTGAAAAAGGGAACTCATTCTTGTGCTGGCGTTATGGGGTTTTTTCAAATGTTTTCATTTGCTTACCGTTGTTTAAAAGACATTTATATATTTTATTTTTATAATAAAGAAGTGGTTCACAATTTTTACATTTACGTTTAAAATATTTTTTTCTTTCTTTCTACTTTTCCGAAAGTTCTCGTATTTCCCCTTCTCATTCACTTGAATATTTCCTTTCCATCAAACAAAAATCTTAGTAAAAAGTCATACTTCATAGGAGCGAGTACAAATTATTCAGCAGAGCAAAAAAAGCGTCGGAGCTGCCGCAAGAACGCTGCCCACTTTTCGGCTACTCAGACAAAAATTAGTTCAACGTGCCCACCCAAACGACGCATTAGTGTCGTTAACAGAAATTTGTGCAAATGATCACTTAAACGTGAATTGAATTAGACGCTTGGGGCTAATTGGAACGGCAAAGCAAAGCACAAAGCTTGAGCCACAAAGACCAATAGGTCAGCGTCGATTAGGAGGCTAAGAGAAGATGCTGCGACGCCATTTGCAGAAGCTGCGCTAAAAAAGTGGTTTGATAGATTTCGAGAGCATAGCTTAATAGCAAGCACAAGCTCCCTTTTTTGCTATGCAAAAGTAATTTAAAGTGTTTTCTTCTTCCTCTAACTCACCTAAAAGTACTTTTCATTGTTTCAGTTTTCCCCTGTTGCTTTCTGTACGTTGCGCTAATATCCCTGGTGTCACTTCGTTCATTGGTTTTGGCTGTCACCCTTCATTAAACCTGCTTTGTTCACTTAATATCGACTAATTTAATGCTATTTTGAGCTGATTAATTCACTTGATTGTCAACTTGAGTCGTGGGTTTCACAGCCAACACACTGATATCAAGCACTGAATGTCACATTAACGGACAACAACTTTTCTGTAATGCAACATATTTGTATGCCATTTAGCCTGACGTCAGACATTTGGCATTTCTAGCCAGTTGCAGTTGTTAAATTTGATCCACTTACTCATTTGCGACAAAAATAAATACAATACAATTACTTTTCATTCTCAAAACTCATATCAATTATTTCTTAAATTTTTTTGAATAATGAACTAAGTTGAAATACAAACTAACACAAATTTCAAATTTTCCATCCTCAAGTTTTAGGTATCGTCTTACAGAATGTTGTGAATTTTTTTATGATTTGCTGTCCTCAATTTTGCATATTTTTTTTATTTCTACCATTCATTTGTACTATCCTTGGTTGCTTGCGTTTCGACACACGAGGGACGACTGATAATACTACGAGGTACCTGTTGGCGGCCGCCGTAGCCAAGTGGGTTGGTGCGTGACTACCATTCGGATTTCGGTTCGAATCTCGGTGCAAGACCAAAATGCGGGAAAAGTTGTTTCTAATACCGGTCGCCCCTCGGCAGGCAATGGCAAACCTCCGAGTGTATTTCTGAAAGAGCTCCTCATAAAAATATCTGCCGTTCGGGATCGGCTTGAAACTGCAGGTCCCTCCATTTGTGGAACAACATCAAGGGGCACACCACAAATAGGAGGAGGGGCTTCGGCCAAACACACAAAAAGGGTCACGCGCCAAATATATATATATATATACCTGTTGAGGTAAATGTTCGGAAATTTTTATTTGCAATATCCGATGCAGTGAATAAAAAGGAAAGAAAAGCCGTCAAAGAAATTGAAAACGAAATTTGCCACTAACCCTGCAGTCCAGGCCTGTCTTCCAACAACGTTTCACCTTTTTCAAATTTGAAAGAGTAGTGAAGGGCCGACGATTTTCAGGCAACTACTTTGAAGATAACGAATATTTGTCAGTGGCATAAAAACTTGAGGGGAATTACATTACAAAAAAAACGTTAAACTACAATTTTCATTCGGTACCACAAGTCACTTATCAGCCGCCCCTAGTAAATGCATGAATACTCTTGTTGACAGGACTGTACGAATATGTATTCACATACACATATACACTTATGTTGGTAACAAATTACAAATTATCAATTGATTGTTTACTTCCCATTTCCTATTTTATTATTGCCGTTGCAATGCAGAACATAACCAAGCATAGTAGGCCTAAGATCTGTACACATAAATGCGTATGCTTGTATTATATGTATGTATGTATATGTATAGACTTATATGAATGTTCGAAATAGAAAGCAATTGATTTGTGGCATGACTAGTACACAGTTATTATTGCAGCTATTCATAACTACTCTGCAGGGAAAAGAAAAACTGGAATGAAAATATTTCAGTTCAGATGCTGGATGAAGTAGAAGAAATCATACTACATAGTTCGTCATTGACTGAAATAAAACCAGTAGTAAAATGATCAAGTTGTCTCAAATTAGTAGTTTTTTTAAAAAAATTTTAGACTCGTCTATGGGCGCACCAATGCATCGCGATGAGAAGAGAATTAGGTCTATCCAAGTCTATAAAATAAAGGCAACAATTAGTTAATAATAATGGAATTCATTATTTTTATATGTAGCCTAGCACCACAAGTCAGTAAGATTAGCGCAACGAATTTATAGTATAGATCCACCAGCTCTGCGTAAGCCTTGAGACGTCAAAAGAAATAAACATTCTCATCATTTCCCCATTTACCCAATTTTTGAATATTTAGCCAATTACTGTACCTGAAAGCAGTTTCATTTTATTTTAAGAAAATACAATAAATTTTCCGTATACACTTTTAATATGAGATAGAATATTATAAAACGTTAAATGGAGTGGGCGTTTTTTAAACTGTTCTAAAACTGATTATTTCACAAAGATATTGAACTTTGAAAATTATGTAATTTTTTCAGCTAGTATGAAGTGGCATTTTAACTGGTATTTTGCTGATGCATAGCCAGACAATTTTTCCATAATTATGGAAATGGTCTTGGTCACAGATTTCTTGTTTCGAGATATTTAATGAATAAATTAAAAAATATTTTTTCACTATGCTACCTTTTTATTTCGAACTAGCTGTACCCGGCGCGCTTTGCTACGCCAACAACTAAAATAAATTTAAGAAAAATAACTTTAAAGAAAAATCAGTAGACATATAATATATTCAATTCATTTTAAGCCTTTTTTTATTTTGTTTATTTCGAAAAAAAATGTGACATTACAAAGTTCAGATTCAATTCGATGTTTATTGAAGTGCTGTGGGATACACAACATTTCTGGTTTTTCCATCTGGTGCGTAGACGAATAAATCAGAAGGTTTTCCGACACGTGAGCAAGCCACATAGAGCTGTCCATGTGAGAAGCATGGATTCCCAGAATTCAGTCCCCTCACTTGTAACGATTGTCCTTGCGCTTTGTTAATAGTCATTGCGAAAGCGAGTCGTACCGGGAACTGTAAACGTTTGAATTCGAATGGCATGTCTGTCGGGATCATTAGAATACGTGGCAACAGTACGTCTCCACCTTTGAATTTTCCAGTCAAAGTTGTTGCCTCGATAACATTGTTCATCATTTTCTTGACAGAGAGTCTGGTTCCGTTGCAAAGTCGTGGTGGATTTATGTTTCGAAGAAAAATTATGCCTACGCCAATTTTCAATATAAGAACGTGGGGCGGCATGCCTGGCAAATCAAGCGAATTCAAGAATTCAGTTGGATAGTTGACAACCTCGTCTTGATTCTCCCTAGTATCGATGGGCTTATATGTTGTCGTTTCACTGGGTATTCCATGCTAAATGGTGAAGTTGATGGTATTGGCATCGATGTTTTTGGCTGCTAATATAGCACGCGTACTGAGCCACTGAGGGTTTTTGTAGTTTTGTGCAATGTTTAGGAACACTTTTTGCACCAATCGTCGATGCTTTCTCTGAACATACAGAAGTTTGCTGGCAGGGTGATACATTATGTAGATTCATCAATTTCCATTCGCCCATTTCCAATATCCAATAATTGTTTTGCAAAATTTCCAGCCCATGCATCCCGTTGTAGTTGTACACGCATGTTAATTTTCAAAGTCAATCTCTGTTAAGGGCGCCATAGAACTGATGATTTAAGATATGCATTAAGTTCATTAGCGGATGTTGAACGTGGTATAATGGGCAGTGTTTGTCGAAAATCACCTGACAATAAAATGAGTGCGCCACCGAAGATCCGCCTGTTTCCTCCCAATTTACGGTCAAGCGCTTCCATTACTTTCTTGTGAGACATTGTACATTTGTCCCATATGATAATTTGACACGTTTGGAGTACTTTTCCCATTCCATTCATTTTGCTGATGTTGCATGTTGGTGCCTCAGTGTTTTGCAAATTCAATGGCAGTTTCAATGCTGAATGTGCTGTTCGACCACCATCCAAAAGAGTTGCCGCAATTCCAGATGATGCAATAGCTAGTGCAATATTATTTTGGGATCGTATGGTTGCCAAAATTAGTGAAAGAAGAAAAGTCTTCCCTGTACCACCGGGCGCTTCTATGAAAATCAGTCTACCGCTTTGTTCTGTCAAACGCAATGCGTTGTTCTAGAATCAACTGCGGAAGATGTGTTCTAACGAATGTTCCCAGTTGGTCTGAATCATAGTGTGTTTCTCGTTGCAAATCCCGATCGAATCGGTTGTTTGCAGGTCGGATTAAAGCAAGCATTCCCAGTTGCACCAGTGCCTTGCTAGCGGTTGTCAAATATATGTCTTCAATCAAAATCTATGTTACATCTATGAACATGTCATATTCGATTCCTCTGTGTAAAAATACATGGTCATACTAATTTTTATGACAATCGGTAGAACGGGGGAGAAATTGCTACTCTGCAGCGCCAGCTGGTGGCGAGTGGCATCAATGAGCATATTCTACAAACCTTCTCCGTGGAAAAATACATGTATATGCCAATTTTCATAATAATCGGTCCAGTAGTTTTTGAGTTCGTCGATGACATACTAAAAAAACATGAATTTTTATATAAAAGATTTTATTCGTCTTATTTAGCCCAAATTTATTATAAATATGAAACTTTGGGGGAATTTCATACGAAAATGTTGTCTTTAAATTTGGAATTGACTTAAACCATTTTCAAAATTAGTTGAATGTCCTATAAATGACTTAAATCAATAAATAACAGAGCATTTATTGATTATTTAAAAAAATGGATTTTTGTCATTTCGAGGTTCTTAAACTTTTGTTGAAAAACTGGAGGGATGTATCTTTACATTATATATTTTCTTCTTTCGTTACTGGTCTAGCGATGGTTTTACTAATCGTTCATGAACTGTAGTACAGAGAGAGATTCTGGGGTTCGAAATCTTTTAATTTCCAAAAATTATCGAAATTAAATTTTCTTTCATTATGTGTTACGTAGTCGTATAACATCAGCAGATCACATCATATCCGAATAATAATTAACATCTTCACATAAAAAGTACGCTGTCATTAACTTACCTGAACAACTTCAATAATTTCGGACACATTTGAAATTTCGTAGAGCATTGCCAAATTGAAAATACCACTTTCTGTATGCAAAAAGATAGACCACGAACTGGTCGAGCTGAAAAGTGTACTGGTTGCTACCAGTTCACAACTAGTATTTTTACCTACAGGCTGCATATCCATATGTGCGAATGTATGGTCTGTGTGCATACAATGGAATACTAGTAGCGACATATATTTGTCGATTTGTGTGTACGGGCACTTCCGCCTATTATTGCCATAACCGAAACGCATAAATAACAAATAGTCAAGCAGTGATAAAATATTTGCTATAAAGAAGGCGCTGAAAGTTCGAATGGCTCTGCAATGAGGTCTCAACTCAGCCTCCCATTTGTTAGCGGAGCTTGTGCTCTATGTTGCCACAGGCATTTCCTGGCTGTTGTGTCCACTTTCAACACATTTGTGCGTAAATAAGTATTCACACAGCAGTTTTATATGTTTTCATATGCAGATGTATGTGTGAGTGCGTGTTATAGTTTTCGGCTAACTGGTCCTACGCACTTGAACAATGTGTAGCTCACACATTTTGTGGCACCTAGGGAAAATACTATGTCTATTATTTATGCTTCTACACACAAGCGCAGTAGTTGGTAGCCTCTTGAATAGTTTGAATGTTTGTATAAGTTTGCACACTCAATGTGGTGGTAAGTGCTTTGGTTGCAACAATATTTTACCGTTTATTGGTAGCCAAGTGGCTGGAATGCAAACAAGATTTCCCCGCACTCTCCCGCCTGCATCTCTATATACCCTTGTGCACAGTGAGGCCGCTGCACCACTCAATGCCTCAGCCGGGTTTAGTTGGAACAAACAGCAACTGCATCGGCGGCGTGTTCACTGAGTTTATGTTTTATGCTTTCGCAGCACTCAGCCGTCTTGCACGCCTTAAAAGGCTGCAAATATTTAATAGGCACGATTGGTGGCACAGCAGCACGAAGGTAAAGATTTTTAAAGCGCTAAATACTGCTGGAAAAAATGTCGCACTTTTGCTTGCACAAATGTATACAAACATATGGATTATATGCCAAAGCTGTATGTATATGCAAATGTATATAACTCATACTACACCACAGTGTGCCATCCTTGTATTCTTCATGTTTCAGCCGCTTCCTAATTTATGATCAAATTCAGTAAATTTTATTAATTTTAGTTTTTTTCTCAAATTTTCTACTACAGTGGCAGCGGCAAAGCAATTACATAGTTGACTTAGTATATAGCAAAAGATACAGTATTGTCCAAAATTTTACCAACATTTATATTGGATAGTGGACAATTGTTTTTAAAACAGAACTTTACTTTTACTATAGAAATATATATTTAATTTGCGTTTACATTCTTTTTGGTGTTTGGCCGAGCCCCTCCTTCCATTTGTGGTGTGCGTCTTGTTGTTGTTCCACAAATTAGGGGGCCTACAGTTTCAAGCCGACTCCGAATGGCAGATATTTTTATGAGGAGCTCTTTCATGCCAGAAATATACTCGGAGGTTTGCCATTGCCTGCCGAGGGGCGACCGCTATTAGAAAAATGTTTTTATTAATTTTGTTGTTTCACCGAGATTCGAACCGACGTTCTCTCTGCGAGTTCCGAATGGTAGTCACGCGCCAATCCATTCGGCTACGGCGGCCGCGGAAGAGGCGGTCGAAGAAAGAGGTGAAAACACCCAAAAATAGGAGTTTATTGTCTTTTATCACTGATTTTCTAAAACCACGACGTTTAGTCCCTAGAATCGGGTTCAGCGTGCTCAAATACATCGCAAGCCAGTTCTATAGCAAATCAAAAAAATATACATGGAAAAAAAACAAAAAAAGGAATTTCGTTGGCCTGTGGTATAAACAAAATTATTTAAAGCTGCTTAGGCTTTTCAAATCCACTTTTATCACCGCGTGCGTTTTTTTTTCTTTTCTTTATATTAATTTAATCCCTCACTTTTATTCATTTAATTCTCAGTTTGTAGTGCATTCCCAATGTGAGCAGAATATTGTAAACGACCAAATAATGTAAATACGAGTACATGAATTGAAACAGAAAAAGTAATCGTATTTTTCCAAAAAATCTTAAATTTTGCACAATACTGCATTTAGTCATTTATACTTCAACAAGTTATAAAAAAAACTGAGCTGACTATTTCGCCGGCAACACCGTGATTTACTAACTTAACAATAAACAAACAAAAAGCAACGGCAAAGGCAGCAACAACAGAGTTTTAGCAAAAAAATGAAAAATTTTACTCAGCACTAACATTTTAATATCTTAAAAAAACAATCAAAAAAACAAATATTCGTGTTTTGGTTTTTTTTCTAAGTACAGCTATTCAGCTGCTGTATACATTTTTTCATACTTTTTCCTAAACTCTAATAAAAAATAAAAGCTTTTGACGCATCGGTCGCGACAGTTTTATGACTTTCTGTAAATTACTTGCAAATTATGGCCAAGAGTTCGCGAAACGCGATTTATTGATAACACAGACACCCGTATGTATGTATGTGTATATCTACATTGTACATCCGTTTTATACACTGGTATGCACGTACGCATTAGTACATACATACGTACATATACGGGCCAGTGAAATTTATGAAAGTTTTTATGGCTTGAGCCCCACCTTGGCGTCTAAGTACGCGCAAGTGTAATGTGGAACTATGTTAGCAGGCGAGCACTTCAAATTCAAAAAGTAATTATTTAAGTAAATAAATTTTCTTGTTGAAATGCCTTTACAGTTGATTAAGACTTAAGGACTTAAGTGAATCAGCTGCCGCAAAACTTAGGGCCGCCGGTGCATGATATATCGGTTGATAGCAAAGTAAGTTCCATCCGCATCTCAGGTATGGCAAAACATGTGTTTACTGTTGCGACCAAACTAATATTAAACAGTCAGAGATTTGATTGATTGATTTTTACTATGACTAATTTAAGCATGACGCTTTTCCTCTTATGAGGTAATGAACATGTAGTTCAAAGTAATGTGGAGTTCACAATTAATTGCAATGACAACGCTCTAGTGAGGCCAAATTTGGAGTCCCCCTCAGTAACTTCGAATCCAATTTGTACTGATTATTCAAAAAGTATCGAAAGAGTTCAATGCAGCTTCGTCCAGGTTGCTTTGCCACACCCATCTCATGGGGCATGTTAATAAATTTAAAATCAGTTTCCTCGAGGACTATAATACACTCATTGATATTTACCTAAGGCATTGTCTGTAGTACCATTGATTGTTCAGATCTACTGTTTCAATACTCTCTCCCTAGTTTTTTCGATATTTAGTTTTGTCAAACGCTTCAAGAATGAACTGGGCAATAAAAATACTTGAAAAGGGTTATCTAAAACCAGAAAGATAACCCAAAACGTGATAACATGGTGCACGGGCGGGTCCCCGGGCGGGTCCCTCCCTGATGAAGAGGTTAGAGAAGGCTGCCCATTTATAGGCCCAGAGCCAGTTTGCGCCACTAATGAACAAATTACTAATTGCTACTCATGTTGCTACCTTTTCTTTAGTTCCTGCACTTCGAAATGCTCAAATAAATGATTAAATATGTAGATATCAGCTGCTTATGGCTATGGAGCCAATAATTGATGACATAAAATCGTTATGGTTATTACTGCGATTAAATTTATGGCGTTATGGTGTGGCACCTCTACTTTAAGCCTAAGGCTTACCTTTTTTAGGAAGTAGCGAAAAGGCAAAGAAGATCACGGCGGGACAATCAACTGGGTTTATCGCAATCAAAATCAATTCTCTGACATTTAATTAAATAAGAAAAACTATAGAATCATCTCCGGAACTCTAACAGAGCACTGTAGATTGAATTACCACCTTACTAATCTGATAATATAGATAGGTGGGTAGGTTAGAGGCAAGAGTACCAAGGGAGTGCCACCACAGTGCCGTTTCGAAGCCATAATGTAGAGCACAACCAACGAAAAAGTACAAAACTTAAAGAAAGAGAAACCATCTAGTGCTTTTATTGTAGAGGAGGAGAGAAAAGGGATCTAGGCTGGAGAACTGCCTCAGGCTATCCCCAAAAGGCACACTAAACAACCTCGAGCACCTAGCCGCCAGACCCGGACATTTGCAAAGAGAGTGTACAACAGTCTCTTTTTCTGCCGGATCCTCACAGTTTCTGTAATGGGAACGGAACTCCACGCTTCTACGCATGAGTTCCGACCACCCAGTGACCGGTGAAAAAAGTGAGTTTGGAAATTGAATGGCGGTGGAAGTACAGAACTTTAAGCGTCCTGCTTATGACGTACTGATATAGGGATAGATATGGCATACCATAAGATAGAACTCCATTCGTCTTGCGTTTTTGTAAGAAAGAAATTGTGCTGTTTCCCTTTAAGAACGGTTAAGGGACACCGTTATCTGAGATGGGCACAGCTGAAACTGATGCTGGTAAGCTCATCGCCAATTTCATTTCCCTCTATGTTCTTATCCCCTGGAACCCAGATAAGAGAAATGGGGGAAACCGAACCTGGAAATATATTCTAAACCGAAACATGTGCTGGTATCGTACCTAGCATTGATGAATAAGCAGCACAAATATATTTAACCAGAAGGAAGCAATAAAACTAAATAAATAGGATTAACTGTAGCTCCCTCTATTTGTGGAACAACATCAAAACGCACTCCACAAATAGGAGGAAATAGGACAAATGAAAAAATTGACTGAGGAGGTTGGGAATACTCCGAATCCATGAAGGGCATATTACAGATCTTTCCGATCCCAATGCAAGTCTACTAATAATAATAATAATACAGTTCATTTGTACAAACTTACCTCATATTTAAAGCTTACGTACGTGATGCACAATACCATTCACGGACTCCTACCTAATTGTTATGGTAATCGATATTATAGCGTATGGGTTTAGTGCTCTGAATACTTCCATTTTGGTTGGAAAAAAGAACAACAAGAAAATCAGTATCATGCTGTGAAATTTATTCGCTAAGAACTAAAATACACACCCAACAGCAAAACCATGAAATGTCCTTAAGTACCAAACCTAAAAAATACCTAATAGCAGAATAATAGGCATCGAACCCAAAATATTTCAAAGGAAACTCTACTTTGCGCACTTCGGTCAGTACGAATGGCTCGTGGAAAGTATTTGTAACAATCAAGTTGCCAGTCTACGGGCATTCACATTAAGCAAAATGCCATTGAAGATTACAAATAAATTTTATGCGCGAAATATGGCACGCGTGAATAGCGAATACCACGAAACACCAGCTGAAGGAAGACGTAAAATCTCTGGCTTTTGAAAGCAAAAAATAGGCGATAAATGGGCACAACGTCCTCAAGTGTCCGACAATAAATCAACATAAATGTTTTAATATCAAACCGAGAATGACAAAATGACAAAATGGTAAAGGGAAGCACGCAAGAAGAGGCGGAGGGGCAGCGGGCAACAAATAAAGTCATACAAAGAGTAGCAACAACACAATAACGCTCAATCATGCTCAACTGCCGAATGAATGGAATAAATGTGTGAATGGATGAATTGAATAAATTGAATGAATTGGCAAATGACGCAAAATTGTAATGCGCACAAATGTTTGGTTGTAGCGCCGCGAATATGAACATTAGGATGGAGGGAAATGTTTTTACTCGCTTTGGCAGACCTGTAGAAAGCTGCCTTGTACCCAGCATATAAGAATGCAAAATATCACTCGCCTTATCGTAAAAATTGCAAAATTTGCCTTACTATGGAATTTTTATTAACTTCTGTGAGGAATATTTTTCATTGCTATGCCGGTATAAAACAAAAATGAAAAAATCCATGCATTATCGGCCCACCCTAATGAATAGTATGTGTCTAAAATGTGTGTGCAGAAGGGGCGTGTAAAGTAGCATTTTTAGCGAAGCGTTTAGCAGTTATATTAAAAAAGGAAAGTACTGAAGAGTTTGTAGGACCGCTGGAGAGGTGGAAGGAAAACGCAGAGTGAAGTTGAATTTAATCAGAATATGTTTATAGTGCGTGGGTATTTGTATATGGCAAACAAATAATAGCGAAAAAGAACACACAAACTTCTTCCTTTTCTCACTTTTCGGCAAGCCAATCAAGCAGCGATAAGAAGTCAATGAATGGAAACTGGCGCTTAGCGAATATGAATAGAAAGCCGATGAAAAAAAATTAAGCCATTAAAAGAAAGTTGACGAGTGGGGGGCTACATATGTGAGTATGTATGTAGATAAGATGGATGGCGAGAAGAGAGCCACTTCCAGTTTTGTGGTCTATAAAGTTGCAGCATGCTTCGATAATGACTACCTTAAAAAGGTGTTTTCAAAACATTCCATACCCATATCCCAGCCGAAAACGAATGCAAAAAGACTAAATGGACAAAAAGCTAGAATGAGGATGAGGTAAAATGAAGAGCAGAGGCGTCAATAGAAAAGCGGAAATATTCAGCAACGAGTACTGCAGGGATGTTTGCACACAAATATTTATATGTGTTTTGCGTAATCATGGCGAAGGAAATTAGAGAGAGCTCAAAGAAAGCCATTCAGGTATATATAAAAAAATACAAAAAAAACATATGGCAAACTAATATTCTTGGATGCAGCATTTCTGATTATCTTGCGGAGAGAAATTGTATATTGAATTATAGAAAATGAATAAGAATTATACGAGAAATTAAAATTGAAATTAAAGTCTAGCAGTCATCAAAATCTGGCTATTGCTAAATATTCTTACTTGTTCTCACCGAGGCTTTACTTCGCTAATACTGTGAGGCCCTGGAAAACCATTGCAGAATCTGTCATGTCTACTGTGAATAGGGGTAGAAAGGTAATGCACATTTATTTAAATTCTGTAAATTTAATGTGATTGCGATTTAATTTTATTTTTACTCGATCCATTCGTTTATTTTTTGGCTACTTTGTATCCATCTCTAAAGGGCTAACTTTTTTAACACTTACCTTTAAATTTTAAATATAATTACAAGAAGCTACATAGTATTCAGACTTAATGCATTTATTTATCAGACTATTAGTTTTAAGTTTACAATTTTATTCTATTTGTATTAAATTTTTTAACTTTCACTCTGCAGATGAATTAAGACTAAAAGTCTCTCATATACACTCACAATAAATAAATATTAGCTGCATCCACTCAACGTTATAATAAAAATTTAAACACCTGCTGGTATAAGAAAAGAAGAAAAACTTCCGCTCGTAGCTAATGAATTCGATTCTCAGAATTTGTATCTCTCGGCATCTGCAAAGATGGAAAAATTAAATAAAATTTTGTATGGGGAAAGATTTGTAGAATGTGGCTTGGAATAAATCTCTGTTATTGGCAAACGCCATGGTCTATTAAGTAGTTTTGCCTTCCATCTTCACTGCTCGATAACTTTTTCTATTTTTTTTTTTTACGTCTAGTGTACGGTAAAACATTTGTAGCCAATTCTGTTGCAGATCTCACCCTTTTTGGGAGTTTGGCGGAGCTCTTCCTCCTCTTTGTGACGCGCGTCTTGATGTTGCTCCACAAATGGAGGGGCCCACAGTTTCAAGCCGACTCCGAACGGCAGATATATATTAGGGGCTTTAAATGCATTAATACTAATACTAAAAAAAATTAAATATCAAATAACCCGAAAAAGCAACCGGTACACGAGGAACGCAACTTTCATAAAGGTAAAACACTGCCATGCTTCGATTACTCACAAGGTAATCCCCGTGGATGCACTGCCGAAAGGTAGAACTTTCACTCTTTTGCATCCTTAAACGAAATAATCCGCGAACAAAAACTCTCTTTTATCAGCAAGGATGGAATAATACGCAATATTTTTTTTTTTTTTTTTGTGGATGGTTTTTTAGGAAAATAGATTATTTTGGTAATCCTGTAACATTCTTTTTCATTACAGCAAACAGCAAAAGTCTAGCTGATGCAAGGTATTTCAGGTATTTCAGCGAGCTCGGCGTCAATCGCCCGGGCGAATACTGCCGCCATAAAAAATAATCAGAAGCCATCATAATATATGTAAGAAATTTGTGTGCAAAATCCGACACTACGTGGATATGTGCGTTGCTCTCTATTTGCATATTCAGTGCAATCTTTTAACAGCATCAATTTTCATGCTGTCAAAAAAAACTTTAAAGTTTTTCCTCGCATACTCATACCGGCTCCAGCAGCTGTACTGAGCCCATGAATTTTACAAATGTTCTTCAAACTCTCATATGCCAGCCCCTCACTGCGGTCATGCCTAATAGCAGAACAGCTTCGAAACGTATGTGTGTGTGTTCGCATTTATTTGTTAACTCCAGAGAAGTTATGCACACATTTGATGGGCATTGGAGTGATAGCCACTTGATGAAGTGCAAATGTCGGCATAGAGAAAAGGGTGAAGTATTAAAAAAGACATATGTAGCTGGAAGCAAGGTAACAACTTCATTTGATGAGAGCGAAAAAATTAGGATAATAGAAAGCTGAAAAGTAAAACAAAATATGGTGGCTTAGCCTGCAGGATTGAGCCATATTTCCCGTTTTCAATGGCGAATGTTTTTTTCTTGCAAAACAAAAAGGCAGAAAATTTGTGTGCATGCCTTGTAAAGTAGATTTTCAAGGCTTAAACGACCGCTTCTAACCGGCGAAAAATCTTATTTATTTGTATAAAATTCATCCTTAAATAGTTCGCGCGCGACGGCTACACGAAAGAAACTGATACAAAGTCCGCTCGATGCATCAGCGTTCCACATAGCAATCATATTTGCACCCAAAATTTCTAGAGCCATGTCGCCATTTCGGTTTGTGGAATTTTTTGTTTTTTTATTTTTTGTGCACCACGCCCTAGCACGTGCCCTCTGCCCTTTGCACAAACCAAACGCGTTTTGCCTACGCAATTTACTAACGAAAAAAAGTTAAAAACGTACAGATGCAGGGAAAAAATGTTTCATTTTGCATATTTGAGCGTTTTTTAATGCAGAACATTTGCTACGTCCTGATCGTTGTAAAAAAATTTTTTCTTAAACATCAAAACTTTCAAAGGCGCGCTGAATGTGCGTACAAGAAGCTGATTGTTCCTGCACTTATTCTATTACAGCTCATTGGATTTCCGCTGTTGTTGCTCTATAAGACATTTTTACCTTTTTAAGCCTTTACCTTTTCATGCTACCTGCGACCACAGAAAAATTTGCACATACCCTTGAAATTTTTTACAGAAAATTTAAAGTGTCTTTTGAAGCTCAAAATATTTTGCTGCATAGAACACCTTCGCCGCTTTATCATATAATATTTTTTTATTATTATTCTGGTAAATACTTATTTAGCAAATGCCTTATTCTGCGCGATGTAAGTGTTTTCATAGACAAGGTCTTTCAAGTTCAAGTCTCCTTTTTAATTTTAAATTACACATTTTATGAGCAAATATTCAGATTTTTAGTGGCACACATCTGTAGTACAGGGTCTGTGGAGTATGAATGAAAAACAATATTTTCAAATTATCCGCAGCGGGCGTGCTTGAGAAGCCGATTCTTTTAGTGAATTTTTGATCATACTAAGGCATAATTTGAACCCTGTCTCAGCCAAACCCCGTAGCTTTCTATCAAAGCTACAATTGTTGCTGGTTTATTCACATAAACACCAACTTTGAGCTGGCATACCAATGAGTTCGGCTGTCAAATTGCTGCAGAGTGTCGTGAAGTTATGCTTCCCAGCAACTTTGGTTGCAATCAATTGATCGTTGGCTGTGTGTCATGGGACACCGTCTTATAGAAACCACATTATATTATAAAAATAGGCTGGAAACAGTGCTAACATATCTGAATTTCTAGCTTCATTTTCTATGAAAAATACTCGTAGCTTCTTGCACTACTAGACCTCAATGCGCACCAAACAGTAACGAGTGGAATGAACGATTGTAATGGCCGAAAATATGCACGATTTGCTTAAGTGCTCTATATTTTAGACAGATTCTCAATTAGATCCGCCATTTTGGTAGTGAATTTTAATTATTTTCATTCGAACTAATTGTAGTTGGCTGTAGATTTTCTATTGTACTTAACATCTGTCAAAAGAGACGCCATCGAATTGTGACAGCCAAAGAAACCAAAGACTGCCAAAAAATAAACTCAAACTTGTAAGAGCCTGTGCTTTGTATTTATTTTAGCGCTGTGTACGCTCGTGCGTATGATTAACTTGAATTTGCCCACTGGCAGCGGGCGAACATTTTTTTCAGCTTCACTTATTTTTATATAAAACAAAAATTTTTCGTTTGACAGAAATCACTTCTCGATGCAATTTTTAACAGGAAATTAATAAAAAGGAAAATATTTTAATAAAAAATCAAGAAAACTGTAAGCAGCCCAAGGCTCAAGCACAATGAAATTTCGTAAAAGAAATATTATTAAGTTAGGTACCAAAGGATTTTGCAATTATTTAGAAAATCCTAGCAAAGTTTTAAGTAGACGAGTGCCACTTAAAGACTTTAAGCGAGCAAATTATTACAAAAAAACGATGAGGGAAAAGTGCCTTGAAAATATCAGTACACATCTCATCGCACATGCATATACATATGTATATACGCCCACTTATTTATTCAAATACCAATGTAGTAAAATTCCACGCGGCATTCGATATGCTCCTGCTCCTTCCTGCCGATTGCCTTACTCGGTATTTGATAGACTAACAGCTAAGCCCGGCCAACGCAAATGAATCAGCTGCTTTTAGCGCACGGAACATAGCAAATGTATGGAAGTTAGCTTACAGCGCAGAAAAATGCGGCAGGGGGTGTTGTTGACACGAGTGTGAATTTAAATGGCATCGAAGCAGCAACGTCAAAATGTCACTTACACTGACGCTCGCACGTGGAGATATCCTACCGCATTCTTTCATGCCCCTGAAAATCCATAAAAGTACAACTCTGCAGCACCTCCTACCTCCATAGAAATTTTTATTCAATTTTGCAAAACTGCCTTCGCTATCAAAAATTTGAGAAGTCAATGCAAAATGCCAACGTCAGCCCCCGAAACCAATTTCTCTACTAAAGAAATACAAATAAAGCAAGCATGAAAAAGGTTGTTGTTATTCATTGCTTTTTAAAAGTAAAACACTTGCGCTTTGGTAAAAAGTTGGCAAGCACACAAACCCAACAAAGCACGCCAGCCTCTGAAGTGTCGGCCACCCATGCCATTATGAAGTTAACATCATTTAACGCTATAAAAAAATTAATAGACGAATCGCGATGAATGTCATTGGAAAGGCGCGAGATTGTTAATACCAATAATGGCAAGGCAATCTGTCAGATGGTACGAAAAAGCAACATCAATTTCATGACAACAAATGAATTCAAAACCACCACCAATGCAAAAACAAACCTTGGTTGCAACAGACCAACAGACGCCAGGCTTTGTAAATATTTGAACTATTGCGACCCATGAAATTCTTAAGATTGCGCGAACTTCAAATTAAAGTGTGCATGCAATGAAAGATAAATTAGGAAATCAATTTAAAATAGCGAGATTTATACTACGATTTATATATATTTATTAGTGAGAAGTAGCTGCAGAACACAGTTCATGGCCATGAAATTTCGCAAAGAATACCTCACCCAGAAGAAACTCATCCTAGCTCCATTTTGGTGGCTCTTTTAAAATAGTTATACCCTCAGAGTCTTCAAAACATTGATATACAAATTTTAAAATGTCAAGGAACAATGACTACAGCGGTGTTTAGAGTGGGTTCTATCTTCATTCTGTTAAAATTGAAGCTATTTATGACTCATCTAAAGGGTGATTTTTAAGAGCTTTAGGAAAGTTTTTCAAAAAACACACGTAAAATTCAGAAAAATGCTTGAAATGTTTATTTAAATCGATGGCACAGTCCATATAATTTAATGTTTGAAGATTATTTCATGCAAATGTTGACCGCGACTGCGCTTCAAATGGTCCATCTGCTTAGTCCAATTTTGGCATACTCTTTCCAATGTTTCGGCCGGTATCTCACATATAAATGCTTTAATGTTGTCTTCCAATGCGTTAATTGAAGCAGGCTTGTCTGAATAGACATGAGCTTTAACATAGCCCCACAAAAAATAATCTAAAGATGTTATATCGCACGATCTGGGTGGCCAATTGACAGGTCCCGAACTTGAAATAAAATGTTCACCGAACTCGCCTCTCAACAAGTCCATTGTTACGCGTGCTGTGTGGTATGTGGCACCGTCTTGCTGAAACCAAATATCATGCAAGTCAAGCTCTTGCATTTTGAGCAAAAAAAGTTGGATATCATTTCACGGTAGCGCTCACCATTCACAGTTACGTTACGATGCGCAGCATCTTTGAAGAAGTACGGGCCAATGATACCTCCTGCCCATAAACCGCACCAAACTGTGATCTTCTCTTGCAGTTCTTCTGGCTGATCTTCACTCCAAAATCGACAATTCTGCTTATTTACGTACCCATTGATTCAAAAATTAGCTTCGTCGCTGAACACAATTTTTCGATAAAAAAGTGGATCTTCGGCCAACTTTCCAAGAGCCCATTCACCAAAAATTCTGCGTTGCGGTGGGTCGTTCGGCTTCAATTCTTGCACCAGCTGTATTTTGAAAGGCTTCACACCTAAATCCTTTCGCAAAATGTTCCACGTTGTTGAGTAACAGAGGCCCAATTGCTGCGAACAGCGACGAATCGATAATTGATGGTTCGCACTCTACGTAATCATGTTGGTTGTTTGACGTCCAATAATGTAAATATGGTTCTAAATTTAGTCACAATAGCTCGAATAGCCGCTTCACTGGGTCGATTAAACTGGCCATAAAATGGAAGAAGCGCGCAATAAACTTTCTTAACAGAACACACATCTATATATATAAAAAGAAGTTACATTTCCTTGGTAATCTTATAACTCAAGAACGAGCTCACCTATCCAAACCAAATTTTTAGGCTTTGTTTGGACTATTCAGTAGATGGTTTGTGGCTTAAAATTTTAAGAATCGGATAACAGGGTCTCGAGAAATAGGCCAAAACGTGAACCCGGATAACCCTAGGACGTGTTTGTACAATATGGGTAGCAAATGGAAGCTGCTGATGATTCTATAGTATAGAGTATTTTTGATGCCGCTCCGTGACTAGGGTCTCGAGATATAATCCAAAACGTGTACCTGGGTAACCCTAGGATGTGTTTGTACAATATGGGTAGCAAATGGAAGCTGCTGATGATTCTATAGTATAGAGTATTTTTGATGCCGCTCCGTGACTAGGGTCTCGAGATATCGCCCAAAATGTGGACCCGGGTAACCTTCGGATGTGTATGTACAATATGGGTAGCAAAAGGGAGCTGTTGATGATTGCTATAGTATAGAGTATTTTTAATGCCCATCCGTAACTAGGGTCTCGAGATATAGATCAAAACGTGGACCTGGATAGCACTAGGATGTGTTTGAACCACATGAGTATACATTTCGGCAAAAATGTAAAGCACTTATGGATTTAATTGTGAAATTATATGTATTTGGGGAGGTGCGATGCCATATGTACTCCATCGAATGGCAGAAAAGGGGATTGCCGCACGCACATATACTAATTTGGCTGGTACATAAAATAACTCCGGATCAAATCGATAGCCTTATATCAGCTGAAATTCCTAACCACACTGCTGATCCTGAGTTATTTCAAGTTGTCGTTATATATTACATTTCCTTGGTAATCTTATAACTCAAGAACCGCCGAACCCATTGACACAAAAATTTTAGAGTTCTTTTCTATCTTTGAGGAGGTGGTTTGTGTGAAGTTTGATTGAAATCGGTGCAACCGTTCCTGAGTTATGACCTTTTATGTGAGTAATGGTTTCCTCTCATACGAAATGCCTGTATGGGAAAAACAATAACAAATACACAGCCGCTTATGAGCGCTTCTGTTGTACTGTTGTGGTTGTAAGTGTTAATATTAATTTTGGGCGAAAATATAATAAAAACTGGAGCATTCAAGGAACTGGAAAAACATTTTTAACTTTATTTATTTTAGCATAATTTATTTAGCGTAAAAAATTGAAATGGAAACTAAAGAATCAAAGTTTAATTACAAGTTTTTATCGGCTCTTTCACCTTACCTGTATATAGGTGACCACCACAATCAAATTTTAAAAAAGTACAGAAAAGGCTATTGTGACATCTGTAGAAAGTATGTTGAATGAAAAAAATCAACTAATTCAACTGTTTAAACATTTTACGAGTTCTATAAAGAAAACTTAATATGAAAAATTTATTGCGATATAAAAAAAACATTTTATATATGGTGGTGCGAAGCCCACTGGGTGATGCGTGAATGAATTGCAAACAATGTTCCATCAACACAATGAATTGGTGAAATTGTTCAAAGTGGCACTCGATCTGATGCCCACCGATGACCACAAAATAATAATAAAAAAAAAATAAAACACCAATTGGGGAGCACGCCAGACGATTCAATATAAAAAAACATTTTATGTATGGTGGTGCGAAGCCCACTGGGGAATGCTAGTTTTTATAATAAAATTCAATAATTTGCAAGAGTTGTTCGTTTGTAAGACGATTCATCGTTAAATTATAGACCCCACTGAAGATGTGTGACAGTGAAACAAAACACGAAACGTGCGTCAGCTGTTTAAAAAGATAATAGCTAAAAAATCACCCGTTAGTGTGTTGAATGAAATACGAAGGAGGCGCAGAACGACAAAGAACAATGAGACTGAATTTTCAAAATGAACGAAGTAAATAACGGCACGAGCTGAATTATTATAGGATAAATTCCAAATATCCCTACATAAGAGCTACAATACATAAATGTGGCCAACGCAGGCTTAGAAATAAAGTAGAAAAAAAACAAAAACAAGATAACTAAGCAGCGCCTCTGAGGCTGTTATCACGATATCTCGGTGTTGTACACGCTAAAGTAATATTGAAGGCGTGTAAACTTAACTACTGTTCCCAAAGCTTCACAGTCGTGAAATATTGCTAGCAACTTTGAAGAGGATAAGTAAATTTATAAACCATGCATCGGGTTACTCACCAAGGACGCTCTCCTATAAAATGTTAGCAAAGTAAGACTACGAACTAAGAACTAGAAAGTAAGGAACTATTGTATAAGCTCTTTTTACGCCATCTCACCATACTTCTCCACTTCTGCTGCTAGTTGAAATGAGATTTGTCTGCCTAAAACCTGCTACGATTAATTTTCTGTACGGACATTTTTTTTTGTTCCATTCTCATATTTTAATTTAATTTCACGCTGCTTCATGCCAAGTACCTCCGAAGAGTGACTGTAGAATATCTCGTCAAATATGTAGTACATTTTATCAATCCTTTTTAGTACATTTTTTCGTTTAAACTGCGGCTACATTGTTGTTTTTACTGGAGCACTTGCGCCTTTAACCAAATTATCGAGCGATTGGCATTATAATGCAGATTAGATTACCAAACAGCAGCGGAATGTTGTCAAATGCTGAAAAGGCAAAGCGATGACAAGGCAGAGCAGAATTGGCGACAGCTTAAAACCATTCAGGCGGGTCAAAACAAGTACAACAGCCATTGAAAAGACAGCTGAAAAGTCAGCAAAAAACTGTCTGATACAAGAAAAGGGAAGGCATTGAAAATGGGTTTCAAATTTCTCACGATCTGCTTCTTTTGGGCACGCACAACACTTTGGCCTGCCTCTCATTCCATTCGATTTTTATGGTATTGTAAAAGCGTGAATAAATTTTGATGCATCCTCAACGGGCATGAACAAGGAAGAAATGTTATGAGAAAAAAATATTTGTGAAAAGTAAACCAAAAATTACTCAACAACAGCATAAAAATATAACGAGTAGCATATCAGTAAAGAACAAATAACAGTTCGCTGGGAAACCCTTTTCTAAATTGAAGGATTACTCCTTCCACGGTTACTTCTTACTGATGAGCAAAAGCGGCAAAAGTACTAAAGGTAAGCGTTGTTGAAAACGCATTTAAGCCGCACAAATAAAGCTAACTTTGTGAAGAACAGTGCCATAGACAATAAAGTAAAAAGCTTCACGCTAGTGTCCGATTTTAATTGGTCGTCAAGATCAGTATCTAAATTGAACATGGAAAATTCATAATTTAACACTAATTGTTCGATCTTGTTGGTTTTGAATAAAAATGTCAGGTGGCTAGATTGTATTCGAGGAGGCGTAGCAACGCACTTCGGGGGTTAATGGCCTCACCTGCAAGCCACCACCAGGTGGATAAAATAAGCGTATTTTGAGAATTTTTCATGGGATCACTGGATTCATTTCAAACGCAAACTGTGTTAACTATTTTTTTAAAGTAACTGATATAAAAAGCAATGGCAACTACACAACTTTTCTCCGATAAGATTTTTTTTTTTGAGGCCGGCACAATGCGAGGTATCAGATAAGCGACTACCGATTTTAATGAAATTTTGTGTATGGCCAACTTTCACGAACGAAAGAAGGAAAATGGTCGTGATTGGCCTAATGCCAAGGAGGAGCCTTTATAAAAACTGTTAGGGGGAATGGTTAGCACATATAAGGCACTGAAAACTTCTTTGATTCATACTTCAAACTTTTCTCTTTTCATAAGCAGGCTTTCTTGTTTTTAATATTGAAGTTTTCATTTGCCTTTTTTCTGTATTTGCACTGACGCCTTTCCTCATGAACTGATGCTCAGATAAAAAAGTTACGGCAGTGTAAAAGCAGCTTATAAATGAAGTAATTTCAGGTTTTCGGTACTGTACGCATCGAACTAAGATGGTTGCGAAAGAAATTCAAAGCATAATTTAAGGAACTTATTTTTATTGTTCCCTTCTTAATATTTAGAAAATGTCACTTTGGAGGAGTTTCTGCAGTGGCTTGGCCTCCGAACGCGGCTGATGTAGCATAAAAAAAATTTAAGGCGTAGATCTGCTGATATGAATTACCAAGAAATTCTCAACAAAAGCTGCTCGTTTGCCCGAATAAATAAAAACCTGCCCGAACGCTTTTAGAAGCCATTCTAATAGACAACTTAGAGGGTGGCTCAAATTCACTAAATAGATAAACAATTTTATTTTATATCCAGCCCAAGAAACTGTTAGTTTGTGCAGTCAAGCGAATGCTGAACCAAAAACATTGAAAAGTTAATCCCAAGTAAATTGAAAATTGTTAAAGTGCCTGGTTGCCTGATTGCCTGATTGCCCAAAAAGGTGGCAAAAATTGTAGACACACATAAGTGGCTTAGTAGCGATTTAAGTGGCGCGAGCACATAAATAAGTAAACTAAAACGCACGAGCATATACATTAACCCATACAAGCGCAAATAAATAGAGTGTATTTCATTTCAAAGGGTATACCAGCCTTCCGAAATCCTCCCTCTACATCACATTTAGCCATAATTCGTGCTGAATAACTTTGCCATAAGAAAAAAGTTAAGCTGGCGTGTTCACCCACACATGCACCCTTGCAATACAAAGACGAATTTTCATTCGCTTTTCATTGAGTCCTCTAACACACTTAGCGCGCATATCCTGGCACCAATTCAAAGTAAGACGAAGGCCTACAATGGCCCATACAATGCTAAGCCGCATCTTTATATAATACAAGCGCACACCCATACGCACAATATGCTTGTTCGTTGTGCTGTACGGCAGATAGCAAGCGTTCAATAAAATAAAAAATAAAAACAGCGAAACAGGGAAACAACAACCCTGTTATTGAAAAAGTCGTATCTCAGCTTAGCGCGGCTATACATCTATGTATGTGCGTACCTTGTGGGAGTGTGCAGTGAAAGCAAATTCTAGTCCAAACCTAGTGCAGCCTCAGCATTTGCTAACCACTTCACTACACGCCTCTCTTCAGGTTTTAAAAATGCCAAAACCGAAAGGTAAATGTAAAATTTTCGCACCTTCTAGTGCAGGAAGTTACTAGTTCGAGTCAGTCTGTAAGACGGTATCGTTTTTTCGGGTTAAGTGTAGATATATGTAAGCCGGCCGCCAGAGCTAAGCGGGGTTGAAAGTGACTACGACTTGAAGTGTTTTTGTGGTTTAAAGACCATTCCGGTCATGAAATATCAAACCGCAGCAAAAATTGTGAAATGGCCGTGACTCCCTGGCAGGCATTGGCAAACCTCCGAGCATATTTCAGCATATCAAGCTTAGTACTGCTTTCGAACTACCGCAAAAGGAATGATTCCTACAACAACGCCGTGTTTACCAGTCCCTTACACAAAGGAAGACTCGCGGACTAATCACGAATCGAAATTCGCTAAAACGGCACCAGTTCGATACGTGTGCATTTCCCTGCATGGCAGCATCTTAGTAACGAGATGAATAAAGGGATTTTTTTCTTTCGTGTTTTGAAAGGCAAAGGCCACTTGAAGCAACCACGCCTTTCAGTTTTCATACAAATGATGAATGAATGAGAATGTGAATGTGATTGGGCATAAACAGCATTCTCATATAGCTAAGTGCACAGCCAGATACACGTCTTTATAGAATATCTTTTTACTAGGGGTGTCAGCCAAAAAATCCATTGTTTTTGCGTAACATTCAAAACTTTATTTAATATGTTTCGGATTGACCGGTAAAGGTAGCTTCATAATGCCTCCTCGTAGAACTTTTGGGTCTTATTGGCCAAAAACTGTAGTAATTGACTTTTACAATCTTCTATTCATACCAATTGCTTATCACTCTATATATTGGATGCTTAAAAATTCCCAACTAAGCTATCGGAATTTTTGGCGAGTCATTACAGACATCTCCTCTGTTGACCAATTCTGGCCGTTTCTGGTCAATCGCTAGCTTCAAACGGTCCAGTTGTTAGCAGTAGAGATCTGAATTTAGTGTTTGGCCATATGGAAGTAGTTTATAATAAATTATTCCTTTCAAGTCCCACCAAATACACAGCAGAACTTTTCTGACCGTTAGTCCCGGTTTGGCCACCGCATCAAAGCTATAGGCTTTAATTTTCTTCTTTGTCATGGATAATTAAACTCACTCTGTAGTTTCTGTTACCGGAAAAAATCTTAGTTCTCATACGGATGAAATGGTTTTCATATATATACCATCCCCGAACGCATTGTGTAGCTCTATAAAAAATGAAAAGCTCGTAAAATTATTTACCGTTTATCGTTTTAAAAGTGAGAGAGCTCCTGGATCTCCTTCATATATAATTTTTAAGGCAAGGAACTCGAAAAGAAAGTGTGGCAGTGGAAGGATTCCATTGATCCTGAGTAAAGAGGCCAACCTTAAGGGCAAGTCCATTGCTCATAATCATAATAGTTAAGGTCACAAGAATACATCGTCGAGCAAATATCTAAAATAAAGTTGCAACGTCAGTGAAAAATTCAACTTTTTGGATGAAGAAAATGATTTTCCTCTCAGCAAACCTAAGGTAACTAATAAAAATTATTGATTTGCTACGAATCGCGTTTCAAAATGTGCATTCAGTGAGAAATTCAAGTTCAAGCTTAAATTTTAATCAAAAGTAATGATCTACATCGCAACATCTGAGAAATGAATATCGATTCCTTGGTTCAAGCCAAGTAGTCACTGCAAAGAGGTATATCAGAAAGAATTTTTGGGAAAAATATAATATTAATCCCATTCCCTAGCAATCGTCGCAAGCACGTCCCATTACGTCATTAAAAGGCCAAATGTTAATTTTTTACCAAACTTGTCACAATGTCGTTCAATAAAAAAGATCTTTGGAAATTTTGAAGACCTCAAAAAAAAATAAAGCCACCTGCATTAAGCTGAACAGAGCTAAACTTAATTTTCGTTGAACACCGCAGATAGACATTGATTACTTGAGTATTAATGGTAATCTGTTTTTCCTGCCAATAGTAAAGCTATATACGCATTATTTGCTCAGCCCCATTTTTATGAGCTTTCGCAATCAAGCGTTTTAAAAATAAACCAGGACTGCAAAATGAATTGCCTGGACGTACGGCGGTGAAGAAAGTCAAAAGAAGAAAATATACTCAGATTGCACTCACTGTGCGATATGCTACACTACTTTTGCATTTTTCTACATACCATAGTGCTGTACATTTACGCCATAAACAACAACAAAAACAGTAATAAAAGCGAAGCCGCAAACCAACAGCGGCGCAACGCAGCATTTAACCACAAAGCCAATACGGCAGGAAAATTCAAGCCGTAATGAAAAGGAAAGCAGTAAACATTTTGACTTGCAGAGAGAGCAGACGTGTATGTGTATGTGCACGCTCGTGTGTGAACTGTGCGAGCAAAACGAAGGTAAAGTCAAAGACAACAAACGATTTCAAGCATCACAATAAACCACAATTGATACAACAACTCTCAACTGATCAACTCAGCTACCAGCACAAAAGCAAAAATAGCAACACAAACTAGCAACTACCGCAAGTATGAAGCAAACACAAATTGAGAGAGGGCGGATGCACATCAACTGGGTTGAGTTTTTAGAAATTACATTTTCGCAACTGACAGTTAGACACGTGGATAGTTGTTAACATTGGCCCCAACTGGCCGAGCAGCCAACGAACACACAGCTGTGTAGACCTATCATAATGCAATGACATTCTGTACACGCAACAAAAACAAAACAAAAAATATTTCAGTTCAACAACAACAGCACGTAGAATATAGCACAACTTCTGTTACTGAAAATAAATAAAATTACAATAAAATCAAAACAAATACAATGCCAATTATGCCACTACTGCAGGAGAGTTTAAAATCTGGTACAAAAAACGTTGAGTTTATTGTTGGGAAATAGTTTCTGCGGCGCGCATTTGGCATACTTTGGTGTTTAGCAATCAAAACAGAAATGACAACAAAAAACAATAACAACACTGCTAGTGAGTGGTCGTCACGCAATTGCCACTGGCGGTTAAAGGCTGGCACGTGTAGTCTAGTCTGAGTGGACCCTGAGCATCGCCCGCCAGCTCACAGTCCAGAGGCCAAAGCAATAGATGTTTAGCTCAAATATCACGTCCGAGTTTGTGTAAAAGATAACTAAGTTTTAGTGACACTACGGATGGAGTAAACCATACCGACTGCATAGTGAACTACAGCAAATTGGAGAAAAATAAAAATCATATTCAATTCATCGCAAAGTGACCTCCGGCCCTAAAACCGATTTTTGTTTCTTAATTTTTCTTATAATATATGTCAGCAAGTTTAGACTAGAATATATATATTTATATACGAGTATATATACTTGGCGCTTACACCTTTTTTAGGTGTTTAGCCAAGCTGCTCCTCCTCAAATGAACTAGACTAGAATATCTCTCCTAAGTATCTGTCGTGTGTGTAATGACTAGGATACGATATGATCAATATGACTTCCGCCAAAGGAATGGTACACTTAAGTTGAAGAAAGCAGTTGGTAGTGGAATGAGAAGGCAAAACCAAATATTTAGTTTTTAAATAAATCTCAAAAGTATTCAAATACCTTGAAACTTCTATAAGCTGTAAATACAGGTTGGCTCAATAAATATTCTGTCAAAATGGTGCACCGAATGCGGACTAAATGCGAATCCAGCAAAGACAGATCTTGTTCTCTTCAATAGGAAACAACAATCTCCTCCACTGCAAACAATAACTTTAAAAGGGGAATCATTACTTCTATCAGATTCAGCTAAATATCTAGGAGTTATTCTAGATACGAAGTTGAGTTGGAAATTGAACATTGAAAACAAATGTAAAAAAGCTTTCATAGATCTTTATACTTGTAAGAAAGCTATAGGCAAAACCTGGGGTTTTTCACCTCGGATCATTTATTGGATATATACCTCGATCATCAAACCGATACTCTTCTACGGTGTGATTGTATGATGGGCAGCACTCGAAAAACGGTGTAGAGTAGCCACAATTGATCGAGTCCAAAGAACAGCCTGCCTCCTTATAACAGGATGCTTAAGTACAACATCTACTAAGGCTCTAAATACGTTGCTTCACTTGTTCCCTATCGATCTGGCTGGCAAAGCGATTGCAGCGAAAGCAGCGACACGCATGAATGCCATATCGAAATGGAAAAAGTATCTTGGCCATTCGGCCATACTGAACAGGAACACTGTTATCTCTTCCGACATAGACTATCATGTACGTCTTCCATCACCACCCATGCTATTCTCCTGTTCACTCCCAACCAGGGAAGAATGGAAGACAAATCTTACCGAAATCGATGGCCCTCTGATTATATATACATACTAGCATTTCCCAGTGGGCTTCGCACCACCATACATAAAATGTTTTTTTTATATCGCAACAAATTTTTCATATTAAGTTTTCTTTATAGAACTCGTAAAATGTTTAAACAGTTGAATTAGTTTATTTTTTTCATTCAACATACTTTCTAAAGATGTCACAATAGCCTTTTCTGTACTTTTTTAAAATTTGATTGTGGTGGTCACTAAATGCAGGTAAGGTGAAAGAGCCGATAAAAACTTGTAATTAAACTTTGATTTTTTAATTTCCATTTCAATTTTTTACGCTAAATAAATTATGCTAAAATAAATAAAGTTAAAAATGTTTTTCCAGTTCCTTGAATGCTCCAGTTTTTATTATATTTTCGTCCAAAATTAATATTAACATAATACACTTACAACCACAACAGTACAACAGAAACGCTCATAAGCGGCTGTGTATTTGTTATTGTTTTTCCCATACAGGCATTTCGTATGAGAGGAAACCATTACTCACATAAAATATCATAACTCAGGAACGGCTGCACCGATTTCAATCAAACTTCACACAAACTACCTCCTCAAAGATAGAGAAGAACTCTACAATTTTTGTGTCAATCGGTTCGGCGGTTCTTGAGTTATAAGATTACCAAGGAAATGTAATATATAACGACAACTTGAAATAACCCAGGATCAGCAGTGTGTTTAGGAATTTCAGCTGATATAAGGCTATCGATTTGATTCTGAGTTATTTTATGTACCAGCCAAATTAGTATATGTGCGAGCGGCAATCACCTTTTCTGCCATTCGATGGAGTACATATGGCAACGCACCTCCCCAAATACATATAATTTCACAATTAAATCCATAAGTGCTTTACATTTTTGCCGAAATGGATACTCATGTGGTTCAAACACATCCTAGGGTTATCCAGGTCCACGTTTTGGTCTATATCTCGAGACCCTAGTTACGGAGGGGCATTAAAAATACTCTATACTATAGAAATCATCAACAGCTTCCATTTGCTACCCATATTGTACGAACACATCCTTAAGTTATCGGGGTCCACATTTTGGGCGATATCTCGAGACCCTAGTTACGGAGGGGCATTAAAAATACTCTATACTATAGAATCATCAGCAGCTTCCATTTGCTGCCCATATTGTACGAACACATCCTTAAGTTATCGGGGTCCACATTTTGGGCGATATCTCGAGACCCTAGTCACGGAGCGGCATCAAAAATACTCTATACTATAGAATCATCAGCAGCTTCCATTTGCTACCCATATTGTACAAACACATCTTAGGGTTACCCGGGTCCACGTTTTGGATTATATCTCGGGACCCTAGTCACGGAACGGTATGAAAAATACTCTATACTATAGAAATCATCAACAGCTCCCATTTGCTACCCATATTGTACGAACACATCCTTAAGTTATCGGGGTCCACATTTTGGGCGATATCTCGAGACCCTAGTCACGGAGCGGCATCAAAAATACTCTATACTATAGAATCATCAACAGCTTCCATTTGCTACCCATATTGTACAAACACATCCTTAAGTTATCGGGGTCCACATTTTGGGCGATATATCGAGACCCTAGTCACGGAGCGGCATCAAAAATACTCTATACTATAGAATCATCAACATCTTCCATTTGCTACCCATATTGTACAAACACATCCTAGGGTTACCCGGGTTCACGTTTTGGCCTATTTCTCGAGACCCTGGTATCCGATTCTTAAAATTTTAAAACACAAACCATCTACTGAATAGTCCAAACAAAGCCTAAAACTTTGGTTTGGATAGGTGAGCCCGTTCTTGAGTTATAAGATTACCAAGGAAATGTAACTTCTTTTTATATATATAGATGGTTCAAAACAAGACGGTAAAGAGGGATTTGGAATTTTTTCCAATTCCCTTCACATCAATCTATCATTCAGATTACCCGACTACTGTAGTGTATTCCAAGCGGAAGTATGCGCTATCAGGTATGCTGCGAAAACTATCTCAGAAAAGAGAATATCACTTGAGGATATCCGCTTTTTCACTGACAGTCAAGCGGCCGTTCGAGCACTCAGCTCCTCTTATACCCACTCAGATGTGGATCGATCCTGTCTCTTATCTCTTAACGAGATAAGTGTTCAAAATTCTGTCCAAGTTATCTGGAGCTGCGCAATCAAATGTTAGTAACTTACCCACAATCCACATTCGCTCTCAACATGTAAAATGATCATTGATCGAGAATTTCACAGCATTACTGATCGGAGGTGGCGATTGGAAACTACTTGCGTTACGACCAGACAAATCTTGCCATCCTACAATCTGAACCAGACAAAAGCCCTTATAAGTCTTTCGAAACACGAACTAAGGCATATAATATCTCTTATCACCGGCCACTGCCTTTTGGGCACTCACGCACGTCGGCTCTGGGTTCCTCAAAACGATGCGGGGTCACCCCTAACCAACCAAATACAGGGTGACAAAAATTAAGTACATACAAACTTTCAAAAGTTATTGTTAATGCATTTACACCGGGGTTATTTAACTTCTCTGACCCGCTAACTTCGGATAGTCCAAGCAAACACATTCCACATCCTCCATTCATCATCATTCCTATGGATTTCGCCACTAGAAAGCCTTCGATACAATCAAACGGTACGCAATATAAGCAGCGCTCTACAACAAAAGAGTTCCCCAGACAAACGAACTTCGGAGGAGCTGCGTTTGAGTCTGTGCATTCGCAGGAGTTGTTATTACCTATTCATTGCACTTTGATTTTCTAATATTTATTTTCATTTAATACTCAACGACTTCTTTTTATATGTCTTACACACATAACTGTTGGGCGGGGCTCTAAATATTCAAATTATTGGGCAACCGGATGCCAGTGTATTTACACTCTTCCCAAGCTACAACTAAACGACGGAATAATCCATAAGATAACGAACGCGCCGTTTTTCTTATTTCTGAAATATTTTTATGCAGTTTTTTCCGCAATTCATATGTTCCACTGCTGTTTCCTTTGGCCATCTTTACTACTTCGTATTATTTTTGTTTGGTATATTTTTTTGGTATTCTCTTCAGTTATCAGTAGTACTGATTTTTCTATTTTGCCATTTTGCGTGCACTGTGAGTACCATTCTCGTTGTGCTTCATCGGCTTTGCGCTCGGAATCTTAATAATTTTAAGGACGTGAACAATGGACGCCTACATAGTGAAAGAACAAGACGCCAGGGCCGTAGTCAGTAAGCGGAACCGTCATTAATATTGAAGCAAGGCAAAGAAAAACGTAAAAGTAGCAACAAAAAATGTGCCTTAGTGTAGTGTTTTTGCTTAGTCAGTTGTGGGTACTGAAGGCCAACCGTAGCCACGTTGCGGTTGATGCTTTACCCAACTAATGGTAATGGTACGGGCATATTGTGATGTTCTTTTTTTAATACCATTTTATGTTGTTGAACATTCACTTCGGTCAAACGCATCATTACAGCCGTACGTTTTATGTTAAGGCATTCAATAATATATACAAACGTACACCTCTGTGGATATGCACAAGTATGTTGATATTCAAATATCTACAAACCTACGTACATATATTAGACATACCCCACAGTAATTCGAACTGAGCAGTTTCAAGCCAGAGCAAAACTAAATCGTTAGCGGACGATACTGCATTACTTTCAATTGGCTACGTTCACACGATCTTCAACCAAGCTGCATTTATCACTGCCTGCAGAAATCAGAGTTTGAAGCTATTTTTGTAGCTTGGTCTTTTGCTGATGGAGCGCAATAGCCGATAAAGTACAATATTGGTATGGCATTCAAGAGTTTCTATTCAATATTTCTTTACTATGAATGTTCTGTTATATTTATAACCCATCAAAATTCCAAAGCCGTGCTACACATTGCTAACATTCGCTAAATTAAGAGCCACGTCATTCTTCATATTGATTTGAGCCTCCGACCTTCTTCTTCATCTCAATTGGCGCGATAACCGCTTATGAGATTTTTGGCGAGTTTAATAAGGCGACGTTTCTTTCTCATGCTAAGCGGCGTTCATACAGCTCATTGTTCCATCGCCTGCACTTGTATGGTTTGATCTGGTTTCGCGTTTTTCGATCAGGAGACTGCCACGTAGCTTAGTGAATCCTTTTATGCTGGAATCTGGTGCATCGGACCGACATTTTTCGGGGCTCGGCGAAGTCGATCAGCCTCTGTCCGTTACCGGATGTTTCATTGTGCAGGCTTAATTTTCCGACTCTGGGTCCAAAAATTTCCTCCTTGGCCACCCTGGCGTTGAAGTCGCCAAAAACGATTTTTATGTCGTGGCAAGAGCAGCGCTCATAGGAACGTTCTAGGCGCTTATAGAAGTAATCTTTGGTCACATGGTCCTTTTCTTATATCGGGACGTGGGTGTTGATGAGCGAGGTGTTGAAAAATCTCGCTTTGATGCGGATTATTGCGGACGCTCGTCCACCGGAGTAAACGACAGTACTTGGCGACGAAGTCTCACGCCCACAAAAAAACTAACATCGAATTTGCGCTTCATTGCATGGCCGCTGTGGTAGCCGTCGCCCCGTCCATCGCATCTCTTGAATGGCAGTGATGTCAGCCTTTACGAGGACTTCAACTAGCCGCGCAGAGGCACTTTCCCCATTAATGGACCGGTCATTCCAGATGCATGCCCCTAAAATCATAGCCCTTACTTCGTTTGTAGGAGTCATCATTAGTACAGGATGTTCTTATCCGAGGCTCCCAGATTTCCTGGCTTGTTTCCTATTCTTACATTAGCTCGCTCTCGAACGGGTGTGCGGAAGCTACAGGCTAAGCCCGAAAGTTGTGAGCTTCTTGAAACATATGCAGAAGAATCGTCCCGGCTACTCCCAAGTGAATGGCAGTCAGTGACTTTCTTCACTTGCGTGGACCATAACCAGAAACCATCACACACGGAACTCACCGCATATGGAACCGCCCACCTACAGCTTCAAAACCTACACTCTTCTTACACTTTGACACAAAATGAGCAATACGAATATGACGCCGATGCTGCTGGTCAGAAATCGAGCACCAGTTTCCCGTCGCCTCTCATTTTGCATTGGTTCAAATACAGTACCGAAATATGTAGTACGGAAATAGCTCTTTAGTAAACTTTCCCCAATTCTCACTACAGGGTATGTGCATATATGTTGCTTGTGTACTGGCCATGTTGCCGGTCAGTGGATTAGTTGACAGTAACATGGCACTACAATAGCAAAAGCTCTACGACATAACAAAGCATCAGCAACAGAAAAAAATCACCAACTACTACAAAGCCAATAGCAACCAGAGCAGCTGTTCCAGCATATGTTCATTATGGCCTGTATTACTTGGATTTTTACACACAACGCCTCTGCATCCCTTACTTCTTCGCATGCACACAAATGTACATACAAATCACTTTTGATGTCGTTTGTGCTGCTATCTAGAAATTTGCTTCAAGGCTCGTTAGCATTTCCCCGCTTGGCATTTTCTATGCGCTTGTGCGCTTTCCTTTTTAGCTTATTATTCGACGATGACTGCCTATTTAACATTTATTGGGCTGGTTAAAGAGGATTTGTGCATCTAAAAATATGCAACAAAATTAGTATAAATGCAATAGTTACACAAGCGTCAAGCACTGGCTGGTATTCTAAGGATTTGGACTAAAGGAGGAATTTTATAACATTATCAAGTCTACCCTAAGGTGGTAACAAAATTTACCGTGGTTTTAAAATTTACTTTTCTTTAAATTTTGTTGCTATTTCATATTATTGTTACGTTGTTATTTTGTAAATTTTGTTGCCTACGAAATAAAGGGTAACAAACAATCAAGTATTTATGCGCTTGTTTCAGTTGCTCAGAAACTAAGATCCAAAATGTAGGAAAATAATAAAATATGTTTACAAAGTATAACCAAGTATAATATTAATATCCATTTTTATATACAATTTGTGCGGTTTCCTTCACAAAATTCCACGTACAATTTTAGTAACACTTTGGTAGTTCGGGATATTTACAAAAAAAAAAACTCAATTCATTTGAAATTTATTACAAAATATACAAAACTTACTTTTTTTCTGCTGCCACAGCCATTTTACTTTAGTTCTGCTTATGGAAACGTCAAAAGCGAATTTGACGCCGTGTTTAATTATAAAGGCTTTTCCAATAACAGGAGTTATCTATGGCTATCGAGAGATGATTTTTTATGGCCGGCATTGGGTGGTATTGATCTGGACCACGTTTATTTTCAACAAGACGGCGCTACGTGCCACGAAACCATTAATCTTTTAAGGGAAAAGTTTCCGGACCGTGTTATCTGTCGAAGAGGTGATCACAATTGGCCACCGAGATCTTGTGATTTAACACCTTGTGACTTTTTTCTTTGGGGCCACGTGAAAGAGAAGGTCGACGCCAACAGCCCTTGGGTCGATTCAAGACCTCAAAGATGGAATTCGTGAGGCTATCGGGGGCATAGGGCAGGCACTTTGCAATTCGGTTATGAAAAATTTCATGAAAGGGATATTGTCCTGTAAGCGGGGTCGTGGTGGTAATTTGCCTAATGTTATTTTCCACTATCAACGGCATAACTTCCTCTTTATAATGAAATAAACAACCGATCATGTATTAAAAACTAGTATTTTTTTTTGAATATCAAAATAGCACCACTTATTGGAAAACCCTTTAAAACAATGCAGTGCTTCCACTGATTTGTAAAGTATTGTAACCAGTGTCCTATAATAACAAAATCAAGGTCGGGTGTTATATAACAGTGAGAATATAACAATCTTCCGCTCCCCCAAAACCCCCTTCCTTTCCTTTTCCCTTGTGTTCTGTTCTTTCCTCTCTGTTTTTCTCTGTATGATATCACAAAGAACGAATTTGATTTTTTATCCAAACGGGCTCTCGCGCGGGCCCTAACCTAACCTAATAGTGAAAATAGGCAAGCATGCGTATACATACATATAACGGGTATTTTTTTAGCTGCATGAGAACTGTGTTGCTGACAAACTGTGTTGACATCTCTCTTCAGTAAGGTTTGGCAAGTCATCATGAACCGTTTAACGTCAGGACAACGCATCCAAATTGTGTAATTTTACTTAAAACTAAAAAATAAATCTGTTCGCGAAGTTCGTAGAGCACTGGTGACTTAGATCTTTCAAATTATAATTTTAAGTTCTCAAGCTTTTAAAAATAAACCCCACATATGTACGTATGTAAATAATATAAACCTAAATTGCTCGGATGTATGCAAATTTCGTGTCTTTGACAAATCAGTTCCTTTTTTTTAACTTTTGTATTTGTCTTTCCATACTTTCCTTCATCTAAACGAACCATCCATATATCAACCATGAAAATTCATATATCAACCATCACTCGTTTAACCATTAAAGGCATTTGTATCGCTGCTCACATTTTCCTCTTCTCCTCTACAAGCCAAACAACTATTAAGCCCACAAACGACCAAAGTACTGATTGATTTGATTGAATACGCGCTCGTTTATCAAATTAGCAGCCCGGCACTCACACACACAAATGCATCACCGCACATGTTTTCTAACGAGTGCCTTGCAGCAGTCTTCATATGATTCGCACTAAAAGACGCCATACACATTTTGCGGCCTTCCCAGCCAATGTGGCATCTGCGATTTACCACATTATAAATGCGTTGCGTATTACCTCATCGCAAGACAAGACGAACTTTTTAACCCACGCTTTCTGGCACATCGCTCTTAGCCACTGGAGTCCTTGGCAACATCCCGCTGCTACAAGGCTAATGAAGATGAATCTTGAGGTCAGCCTGTTTTAGTAGCACAAATGGTTACATGTGGAGGTAAAACTGGAATAGTTGCCTTCTGCAAGAGCGCTACACCGAAAGTTCAGTAATAAACGGCATTTGTAAAACAGAATTGGTTACGTATAGGCTATAGGACATAGAGTATAGAGTATAGAGTATAGAGTATAGGGTATAAGATACAGAATAAAGCTGTCTCATCTTATTGTAGCGCACCAATAAGGCGGAAAATACAAATTAATGGTCACCGCAAATTGATAAAATAGCAGAAAAGAAAAATACTAGATTTATAAGAGGAAATTAAATAACAATAGAGCAACTTTGGCATCTTCAGTGAGCCAGCAAAGCAAAATGCGTAGAGTATAAAAATGGAATAGAGAATAAAAAAAATTGCAAGCACTTAATTTTTGTGTGGCGTGTGCTTTTTATGCGTTAAGTAAGCTATAACTCAGCTCACTCACACTAAACCGGCTCTCTATGGAAAGGTAAATGAAGAGATTAACAAAGTTTTGCTTTCCTTTAAGGAAAATAAACTAATAAATTCCTGCATGCACTCTTACTAGGGACTTATGCTAACTTGCATTTTGGGTCTTTATGGCTACGACTTCATTGCTGTTCCATAAATTTTAAATTTCAACCGGAAATATTAATAATAATAAACATAAAAAATAGCAGGTCTCCCGTATAGGCTAAAAATAAGCCACCAGCCAGTAACCGCCATCACTTTCATCGTGTTATTATTTGCAGGCTTAAAACGTAAAGGAGATACAGCAATAATGATTCATTTTCAAAAACCTTTTTCCCAACCATTCAGTTTTATTTGTGGCAGCTTCATCCGTTTATTTATCTAAACTTTTTCCCCTCTTTTTTTGGCATACGTAATTTCCGCTGACCTTTAGGAGATCACTCTGCTAATCCTACAGAATCCCCCTCCTCTGTTTAATGGCTTTGTTCCTTCGGCTTCGAGGCTTAAAGCTTGCGGCATTATATCAATTTTTATTGTTTATTTGACCAATGCAAAATGCCTTTTTGATATGCTTTTAAGCGTGAAAGTAAATAAAATCAGAATCCTTTCTGCTTTTTCGCACTGCTTCATTATTCATTTTTTATTTTATCTCTCGCAGACATTGTTGCGAACAAAATAAGTTCACGCGATCTCCTTAGCAATAATTTTTCCTCTTTTGTGTTCGTTAAGTAAATTACAAAATAAACAAGAAAATATAATAATTTAAAAATGAAGGCAGCAGTAATAATACACACAAATACACTCAAAAATATAAAGAAAACAAAGCAATAAACTGTGGAAGCGCAAATATTGCGGTCCATTTCATTAGTTGCGTCAAGTTTTCAACCCTTTTTTGAAAGAAAGTATTGCCACTGTCAGTCAACATTTTTCCTCGACGTAGGTGTTAATCCTTAATCTACTTGCGATGCCCTCAAAACCTGTGATTTGGCGCAATTGATGCAATTGCATTCGCAATTTTAAGGGATTTCTACTGAGTTTACATACAAATCAATTTGCTTATTACAATAGTTAAGGGGACAGATACCTGTAAAATTTCGAAAAATAATATACAAAAATTTTTTTCCATAAAATGTTAACATATAATCCTTTAAGAAGGTGTAAAAAACTTTTTAGAACGTAAATTTATGTATTTCTTATATTATAAAGGGTGGTTAAGTTTTAAGGGCCGGTGTTGATTTTGAATAAAATACAATTTTTTTACGAAATTATTGTCGTTTCTCTTTATTATGATAATATTGGTATCGATCAGTTACGCATGGAATAAAATATTGGACAAATGGCCGCCGTGGCCTTGACGGCACACCTCCGTCCGAGGGTACAAATTTTCGATGGCGCTGAGGCATAATTGAATTGTTGCTGGCTTATCGACGTACACATTGTCTTTCAAATAACCCCAAAGAAAGAAGTCCAACGGTGTCATTGACGTTTAGGTGTGGTTCACATTCATCATCCGCCCCTGAAATTTAACCACCCTTTAGATCGTCAACCGTGACGACTCTATTCTTTGCGTTCGAGCGTTGGGAGAGGTATAGTAGCGTTGCCGTCTTTAGACGCGTTTTTCTCAAAACTATATTTTTCGACTTGGTGTACACGATAACTCGAAAAGTTATGGACCGATCTCCCTGATATTTTGCACACATCTTTTTTATAATATTACTTTCTATGTGAATTTACAATTTGAAAATTTTTCTATAAAATAATTTTTCGAAGCAAAAATAGTAGGAAACTTCGCCACAAAATTCATTACTTTTAAGCATTTTATTCCGCGATTTTTTTTCCAATTATGGCGTTAATAAACAAACCCATTTTTGGTTTTTTGCAATCAGGTCACTAACGCCGATGCTACAATGCCCGCCAATTGAGAAGCCCCGACCTTCCTGGCAGAATTGAGTGTACATCCGCCATTTCAAATTATTAAAATAAAAAAACAAATTTTTATATTATTTTAAAGCATAAATAAACTGTATGCCAAATTTTAAAAAAATATATTGACTTCTTCATTTTAAATAATTTCAATGAAAATCAGGGAAAACATGGCCGTTTACAGGAATCTGTCCCCATTAAATCACTTAAAGAGAGGATTTCATTTCGTATTCTGTATGGTGACAAATCGGATGCCTTTAGTTCAACAAAAGCTCTTATTTATATTTGCTGTTTCACATAGTCACGCGGAAAATCTTATACACAAACCGCTATCTAACTACAAGTAAGGACATACGATGTTTGATACGCTGTGGGGCATCAACTTTTTAATGATGTATCTCCTCATTAAATAAATGAAAAAAAAATCTCTTAAATGCAAAAACTTTTAGAAGACAATCGCCACCACACCGGGGTAAAAATATTCGCATGCAATGCCCATCCTCTCCACCCGCCACAAACTTGTAACCCAAGCCCGTCGCACAAAATTTTATTTGCTCAGAAAATGCTACAATTGCGCGGCTCTAAAAATATTTAGTATCTTCACGCACTTTTGGGCACGCACATCTTAAGAGATTCACTCTTTCGGCTCGACATAATTTGTATGGCTGCGGCATCTGGTGCTAGAAGCCAATTAATGCATTAAAGCGTAAAAATTTTCAAATTAACGCAGCGCAAATTAAATAATATGAGCTCAGAAAGCCTGCGTAGCGAATTCAGAAAGGAAAGATAAGCGTTGGAAAAAAGTTAATGAAAGGAAGCATGAAAATGTAGAAAATTTTCTTGTTTGCGCAAAAACGCAATACAGGAAGTATTATTAGTAGCGTGGCTGTCATGATGACGAGGAATATGCGAGGCGTTTGTACACAATGAAAATCTACAGCATCACCCGCCTACTTTTTCTTCGCCTCTATATATAAAAATATCTGGCGGAGATGAGTAGGAAAATGGAAATTAAATTCTATAATTTTCATGGTTTTACAATTAAATTGTATGACTTTCGGCGCGGTACAATTAAATTTCTTAAGATTTTATTTACTCGTTTATTTTTTCACCTGATTTGATTTCATTTGATTCCCTCCGCTTTCTATTTGTTTTTTTTTTTTTTAATTTTATACGAATTGCACTTCAGATTATAAAAGTGGTGAACTCTCCCATAGCATGCAAGCAAACCTTGAGATTCCGAGAAACCTCAAGATACAAATACACATGCACTTTTATTTATTAACCGCTGACGTATTGCATGCTATTACATGCAAAGTATTTTTTAGTGATTCCCTTGCGTCATTGCATACTCGAACTCACATTGCGCATCGCTCTCGCCATCACCTTATCTATCTCCTTTTCTCTCTCGCTCACCCGCGCACGTCAGCACGACGTGTCAGCGCTTCAACGCTTTCGCAATTGAGTTGAACGACTCACCTTGATTTCATATCCACTCATTATTTTTCATGCCAACTTGACATTCTCACCACCTCAGAAGATTCACTGCTATTTTAATTGCAACGCATTACAGCAATACATTAAAGACAGCATTTGCATGTGAGAGGTGTAGGCTTGGGTGCATAATTGCATCCTTATTGCTGCGTAGGTGTTCACGTGCTTGACTGTTTGTGCTGTGGTCTTAACTTTCACTCGTCTTGCGGTTGCGGCGAAACTTGTTTTCCCAGCCTCTTTCCATTTCCTCTTTGGTGGGATCCTCGGTCCTGTCTTCAAGTGCGACATCTTGAATTGACAAGCGGTATTTAACATACTCTTACATATTTACTTGTATACATATGAATATAAAAATATTTTGCACACTAACACTTCCTTCCCGCTCCCTTGAATAGGTACACGTATATTAATAGATGCAGCAAGTCTCTCCCTTGAATGGCAACATTTCAAGGTCCTTAAGCGGGTCAACAAAAACTTGTTCGTCTCTTTCTATCTAGTGGCGTTTTCCCTATACTTGGCATCTGTAAAGTTGCGTTTCAAACATCGCGTGGTGAATACCAGCTCAAGCGGAATCAGTTTTTACGCCTTCAACCTTCAAGGTTTTTTCCTGAAAAGCAAGTCTTGCAGTTACGACTTATGTAAGCTGGCATTTAATAAGCTCCAGTGCACGTTGCATTAAGCGGAATGAAAGACGTCAAGGACATCACTGAGACATTTTTTAATAATGAATATTAAAAATTCATAGTATCTAGTCTCTCCGCAACAATCTTAGCTACAGATTTAAGAGCTGTGAGGGGATGACTTTTCCCATTTGAATTAATTTAATTAAAACATAAAACTTCGTAAGTGAATTTTATTTGGTAGTGAAATGGTAGCTCAGTGTCATGGTAAATTGATTAGTAGTAGATACATAAGTAGAGGAAGTTGTTGTATTGTATATAGACAAAATCATGTTCATATATAAAATTATTTCATTAAAACCACAGTGCGCCGATATCAAATCAGGAAGACGAAATAATCGTGCATACAGTGGCGAGCATAACTGAGTGCAGAAATAAATAAAAATTTAAATGCGAAAGCTCATTTCACTTTTTAAACCATTCCTGCACCAAATTTAATGTCTTTTTTCCTCTTCTCTCCTCCATTCTTTTAACGCACAAATAAATACCGTACATGGCTTTAATTTTTTCCGGGTTCCATGTTCACTCAGCAACGAACAATTGAGTTTTCAACCGGTTGTTTCAATTTGTTTCCCCTCTGTGGCCTACTAAGCACACGCGCAAATAACACACGAATAATCACCAACATCAACAATAATCACAATTGCCGATAACGACGCAAGAAACGAGAACAGGAGAAGCGTGAGCGTGAGCTGCTAGAAGAGTACAGGGGCAGGAATGATACTCGAAAATTCTATCAACAAGTCAAGCGTCTGACACAAGGTTTCAAGACCAGAGCATCAGCCTGCAGAGATAAAAACGGAAATCTGGTTATGGATACACAGTCCACACTGGGCATATGGAGAGAACACTTCTGCAATTTACTTGCTGGCGATGACGCACACAACTCCGAACCAGTAGAAGATGACCCGATACCACCAATCGACGATAATTTGGACGTTCCACCACCTAGTCATGAAGAGGTCAGAGTTGCCGTTCAGCGGCTCAAGAATAACAAAGCGGCTGGCGCTGACGGCTTGCCCGCTGAATTGTTCAAGACTGGCGGCGATGTGCTGATAGGGAGCATGCATCACCTCATCTGCAAAATATGGCTAGCAGAAAGCATGCCCGACAATTGGAATCTCAGTGTTCTTTGTCCTGTACTGAAGAAGGGTGACCCGACGATCTGCACCAACTACCGGGGCATCAGTCTTCTAACCATCGCTTACAAGGTCCTGTCCAGCACCCTTTGTGGAAGACTTAAGCCGTTTGAAAATCACACTGATCGGGCTTTATCAGTGCGGCTTAAGACGTTATAAGTCCACCATCGACCAGATCTTCACATTACGCCAAATCCTGGAAAAGACCCATGCAAATCAAGTCGACACCCATCATCTCTTTGTCGACTATAAAGCTGCGTTCGATAGCCCGATAAGGTAGACGCCTGTACGCCACCATGTCTGAGTTCGGTATACCAGCGAAGCTCATACGGCTTTGCAGAATGACGCTGAGCAACACTGATCCACTGTCACGCAACCTCTTCAACTTCGTGATGGAAGGGGTGCTCCGAAAAGCAGGTGTTCATCGTAATGGCAGTATTTTCTACAAATGTGTCCAGCTCCTTGCGTACGCCGGTGCTATCGAAAAGGAATCATCACGAGTGGGTCTGGCGGTGAACGAGGGTAAAACGAAGTTTATGCTGTCTACAACGCGGAACACACGGCGTGTGGGAACGCACGTCATTGCGGACAACTATACCTTCGAAGTTGTGCCACAATTTATTTATCTTGGCACCGCCGTTAACAGCAACAACGATATCAGCCTGGAAATCAAACGGAGAATCCCTCTTGCTAAAAGGTAATACTATGGGCTAAGTAAGCAATTGAGTAGTCGAGCCCTCTCTCGCATGATCAAACTGACACTTTACAAGACGCTCATTATACCCGCGTTGCTTTATGGCGCAGAGGCATGGGTAGTGTCACAAAGCGATGCAGCCGCCCTTGGGGTGTTCGAGAGAAAAGTTCTTCAAGTCCTTCGTTCAAGAATGAACCACGAGCGGTATGAGCTCTACGCCGACATTGACGTAGTTCAACGCATCGCCATCCAACGCCTGCGTTGGCTAGGGCATGTCGTGCGTATGGATGAAGAAGCTCCAGCAAAGAAGGTGTTCGAGGGTGAAGTCCAAGGGAGCCGATGCAGGGGAAGACCATTGGTACGGTGTAAAGATCAGGTGGATGAAACCCTATGCTCGCTTGGTATACAGAATTGGAGAAGGCGCGCGCGGAGCAGAGGCACCTGAAGAGAGCTAGTGAGGTCGGCCGTGACTCGGTAACGGGTTGTTATGGCCACCTAAGAGGAAGTAAAGTTTGATTTATATGGTTTGGTCATGGGACGAGCTATACTTAAAAAAAAAAACAATTCTAATTCGAAAAGCATTGTAAATAATTAAAGCAAATCATTATGCGTTCGCCTCTGTATATTCAGTTGAATAAAAGCACAACTGAAAATGAAAATGGAGCCAAACTGAAAACTTGGAAACTTAAAAGCTAAAAGGCCGAAAGGAGTATCATCTTATTTCGCCTTATATTATTCCCAGCACGCAGTTTTGACACGTTTCTGATATTACGGTTCTATTACCAGCATCCTTCACGATATTTTTTGCTCATATTCGAGAACGTGCAACTAAACCTTCCACACTGTCGTGTTGTACCAAAATCACCTTTTTTGAATGCACGACCAATCAACAGGTTTTAGGCATTAAATCAAAGTTTTCTTTGCTCAGGGGCTTTAATTTGCAGTGAATTATCTCGGAAATTTAACAAACTTGCAGTTATCCTCCAAGCCACTCCAAAATACAAAATCTATAAGAAGAAAATTAAAAACTTAATATGATAAAGAAAATAATTAGCTTTAGCCACATTCAATAACTGTGGAAAATTTAATTTGCAAATACATTTTCTTAATGAAAGCCCAACCTTCAAATATTCATTAAGGCATTGCGTAAATACTTATGGTAATTCTTTGGAAACATATAATTGACAGTTTTTGTTGCTAAATCTTTCAAATCATTAAAACTTATTGTACGTCGTTTTCGAAGTCATGTAATTTTGGCATTTTAGCATTTCATCAATGCTTTGACAACTAATTTAGCAGCATTTCCGAAAACCCAAGCAAATATAATATAAAGTAAATATGAAGTAAATCAGTTAGATGCGGCCAGCATTAATTAACACAAGTATTAAATTATACTCGCACACATGAGTATGCGTGTGTATGTGTATGCGTCCTCGGAATCTATTTTCTTGCCATTAAATTAACTCAATTACAGAGAGAGGCAATGAGAGCAATTAAATATAAGTAACTTCTCGAAGTATAATACCCGATATATAGCCAAATTACAGACATAAATAAGTAAGCCACACTGCACACAGGGTAATCGGAGAAAAGAACATCCACATCAACATGCCCACGTAGATATGAAGATTATTTTACACACATGAGCAGCTAAAAATGTTCTTGCAAGTGTGTGTGCATATGTTCCCCTTTAGTTATTATAGTTGTTTTTAATTAACAGTCATTGGCCGGTGACCACTACACACACAAGTAATGCTGGTAATAGTTGCGGTTGCACAGCAGTAATTACAAGTTGTATACACCCAGAAGAAATTCAATTCTCCTCCTCGCACACATGCATATCCTATATGTCTTTCTATGTATGAGTGTAAGTGCAAGCAGTTGTAAATAAGCATCGACGATGTAGACTACGAGCATCTTGGATTTCCTCTGTCAAATGCATTCCGTTATCCTTATCCAGCTGCCGTTGCTGCTGCTCTTTGATTTATGGCCTGCATCTTTTAGGAAAATTTCCTTGCATACAGAAATAGCTGAAGTCTAATTTAATAAGTTCCTGCAAGTATCACGGCGTTATGAAAATTGCATGGAAATTTGTAATGAAAACCAAGAATGTGTGTATGTGCATGTGGCTTTGCCTTTCATGATTGGTAGCACTAGCTTTGTATTCATTTTGTGTGGAATGATAAATAAGGAAATGTTTGAAGCCATTTGTACACTGCTTTTGTAATATATTTAAATCCAGATTGAAGGCTGCAATATTTGAATATAATTGAAAATATAATTTCATAATAGAGTTTCTTGCATAAATCCCAAAGCGACGGCTCAATGAAATTCCATAATCATGAACAAAAATCGTAATTATATAGCATAATACTTCGATGTAGATCGTATTTTCAACGCTTCATTCCATATGTACTTATATTTTTTTTCTCGGTGCTCCTTTGAGGAGCATAGGACTTCTATGATACAAGCCTTCCCCAACGTACGCTGGTAGGTGCTATTGCCTTAACATTGCCCCCCCCTTATGCTTATGAAGGACATGACAAACAGGATAGGATAGTACAAACTTGTGATGCTGTGAATCAGCTTTCTAAGAACGTGGCCTATCCAACTCCATTTCCACCGTGTTAGCCGGTGTAAGATGGGCTCCTCGTTCGTTTGTCTCCAGAGTTCCACGTTATTTATTAGGTTGGGCCAAAATATTCTGGATATTATCCTCAAGCATTTGTTGGCAAAGCAATGAAGCTTCTGACAAGCAATGAAGCTTAAGACAAGCCAGTTTAAATTGGAAGTGTAACCTGAGTCGTCATGGCACATGCGTTGAATATCCTGCGCTTGGTGCTTTTCCATAAGCGTCCGAATACAGCCCTTGCCTTGCCCAATCTGTTGTGAACGTCTTCCTCTGCCCCGCCGTCCGTTGCTATAGTGCAGCCCAAGTAGCAGAAGCTATCAACGAATTCCACTTCCATGCCATCCATCATTACGAGTTATTGTTGGTGTGATTTATTCTCAATGCCTGATTTTTGCAACGTTTACTTCCAACCCGACTTTGCGTGCCAGCGTTACTAGTTAGTCCGCCTTGCATATCGGTCAACTTGTGCGATAGCAGACAAATATCGTCAGCAAAGTCCAAGTCCTCGAGTTGCCTGGTGAGAAACAAGTAGTGCCTCTAGCCAAATTGTGCTGCGTTTAATGCTGTCGAATGTGGTATTTCAGCTATTGCTGGCGGGTCTTACTGTTAAAAGTACTTGGGTATTTACAGGTACATATTAATTTTCGTATCGTCTACGATGATTCTAAGTTCGCCCTAGGTAAACAGGCAAATGTATAGAATTTGATTCAATATATATACAATACCCACATGGTTTTTTAATATCCGATGAGGAAGTTAAGTTTCAGGTCGTAGTACATACAAATATTCAAATAGTTACATAAGCACGCTTCTAAACCATTTAAGTAAAAAAATTATCTTGAAAACTTAGAAAGATGTACTAACATATCGTTCAAAACCCGGTTTAGGTTTTTCTATTGCTACACTTAAATTGGATTTTGCTACATTTTGGTAGAATGAGGAGAACGCGGAGTTAATGAGCAGTGGATGAGTATAAGTTTATCTGCTGCTTCGGAGGATAATTGAAAGTAAAGGTAGTCGCATAGGTTTTAGATTAATTAATTACAATCATGCATTTTTATCAAGCAGAGCTCAGCTATGCGTCGATATGGCTTCTTAGTAGGCACAAAGTTTTTTGCACAACTACAGCTACAGAGAGCACTGAATTTTTTTTTTTTTTACTATAACTCTGATCTACTAGCAGTAATGAAACATAGTTTGCAGCGGAGCAAAACAGTTGATCCCGCGTTTTGCGCTACCTACTCCCCTACTCTTTTGTTCAAGTTCAGAGCAATAGCGCGAGCAGAACAATGTTTTCGTTGATGTTGCTGCTACGAAGTAGTTGATGCTGGCACAAACTGTTCGTTTCTCAAGCCTAATGAAGATTGCAGATACGCAGCTCTGATATTTATTAACATCGATTCGCGCTTTACTTCTAGAAGACTCTATGAGCAGTGTCTTGTTCTTAGCGGGATCAGCATGCTCTTGCCACAGTTAGTTGCATTCCAACAATAAGCAAGCTACTTGTTCAGTCATATGCGGCAGGCGAATGAAGTAATAAGCAAATTGCGCTACTTCCTTAAATAGATATTTGTATGTTATTACTTAATATTTCCTCATTTCAGCTCCATCATTACTGTCTACGCATGAAATGTAAAATGCGGGTATAAGGAAAAGGAAACAAATGTGACACCTAAATTTGATTTAGTAATTTGGTCAATTTCTTGCATGTATGTTCATATATATCTTGAATACAGATGAGCGCATCGCACACCTTAAGTGGAGCACTAGAACTGAATGTTGCTAATGCAGAAATTGAGTTCGAAATATTTGAAATACTCTAATCCAATTCTATACCTATCCTTCGGACGCCTCAACAAATGAGTTATCGATACCGCAAAACCATAACCAACAGCAATAACAATTCTGCTCGACAAACCACCAAGAAACAATTGGAAGCCATTGAACATACCACACAAAACAATTGTCAAATGTTCATAATTATGATTGCAATTGGAATTTAAAGCAGAGGGAAGTATCCAGGAATTGCCAGCAACATTACCCAGTTAGACCAGGTACAAAATTGAGATGCATTAGACGGCTATTGCCATAACAAAAGCGTGTGGTTGTTTACTTGACAGAACATTTAACAGGTAAATATTGGATGCAAATTATTGAAAATTCATACCACAACAATAAGTGCCACAGAGGAATAATCGTAACAACAAAATATTTTATTCTGAGTTTGTGTGCGTAACTACAACTGAGTGGCTATTTGAAATTTATTGTGGATCCTGTTTTTGTCATAATAACATTTATGCTGGTGAAGAGCATAATTGCAACTGTGACTGTTTGTATGGCTAATACGCATACAATTGCAAATATTGGTACAAATAACTAAATTATTGCTTAATACTATAATCAGACATCAGCCACCTAATGAGTCTGAAACCAGATAGATAGTTGATATTTAAAGTATAAAAACAAAATTCAAAGACAATGTTGGCTTTTGTTCTTGATTATTCAGCAAATCGAGGCATAAAGAGGAGTTAAACGTTTCAGTTCTATGGGGTTTCATAATAGAGATCGATTGGTACCAACACTCTGTAACAATTATATTGCATCTGCCAAATCACCATGGCACAATTGAGGAACAACTTTTGCTATAGTAATAACGGTTTCCCTCTTCCCATCCAATCGACACGAGGGACACAGTTTGCGTGTCGTTCGGATAACTCTTGGTTAGGTGCTGTATAGTAAAAGGTTAGAGTTTCTTGAGCGTCGAGCTCTCGAAATGTACTGACACAAAAAACGCGCATCAGCTGAATAAAAAGTTAGAGGTATGCCATTAGCGATCAATTATTGAGGCAGGAAAGTATAATTTATATTAAAAAAATATGAAAACCGCTGGAATGTGAGTAAGAACCTTGGCATAAGGATCAGAAGGGTTCATAAGTTCGTAATTAATAGATGCGCAACTAAGTTCTCGCTGTTTTTTTGATGAAAATACAACTTTATACTGAAAAAATGGTTACAAGTGAATCATTGAAAGTATTGCCCATCGCTGGCTACTACTTTTCCCATCTTAGATCTGGTAGATCTCGTACAGCGTTGCGGTAAAACTGTACATCTTTTGAGGCTATCCCCGGATCAAGCCATTTTTTGATGTTTTCTTATGAATGGAACTGCTGGTCAGCTGACTATATGTCATCGATCGGAACAGGTGATAATCGGACGGCGCAATATCTGGAGAATATGGCGGGTGGGGTTTCAGTGTTTTCATGTAGGTTTTAAAGTGTTTGCCAACGTAAGGCCGAGCGTTGTCATGCTGTAGAATCACTTTTTCATGCCTCTCCGCGTATTGCGGCCGCTTCTCACGCAGTGCTCGGCTCGATCGCATCAATTGAAGTCGATACCGATTCCCAGTGATGGTTTCGTGAGGTTTGAGGTAGGTAGGTATAGTGGTTGTCGTTTGACACACCTAGGCCTGCTGTAGAAACATTGTGATACCACCGGGGCTATCCCCTCTGCTCACTCCACATCTTTCTCATTGAACCAACCTCTGGCTTTAATATTATATATCTAACAAGACTTGTTATTTTTATATTGGATACTTCTGCCAAATTATTCAGGGAGCTTTTTCCTAGAATATTGAACCTTCTTCTATCCAGAGCCATGCACCCGCATAGAAAGTGTCCTATAGTCTATTCTTCTTCAATGTCGTTACAGCTTCTGCAATAGTCGTTATAGGGCGCTCCCATTCTACTGGCATGTCTGCAAATCAGACAATGCCCTGTTAGGACCCCGAGAAGATTTCTCGTATTTTTCCTGTTTAGTTTCTGATTTCTGATAGTGTGTTTCTCTATAAGCATCTTGCAAGTTGACAAAGGTATAGGTATATTTGCTTTGTCTGGTTGGATCGGTAATGTGGTACCCAATCTCGCCAGTTCATCTGCTTTGCAGTTGCCTTCTATGTCTCTATGACCCGGCACCCAGAGCAGGTTTATTACAAAGTACTGTGTAGTTCTGTCAAAACGTCGATACATTCTTTTACAGTCTTCGAGTTAATATTAGGGGACTTTAAAGCTTTCAGGGCCAATTGACTGTCTGAATATATGTTTATATCTCTTGTTGTGAGGACACTTTTATTTAGGGCTAGCAGACCTCCTCTGATAGCCAATATTTCAGCTTGAAATACGCTGCAGTGATCCGGTAACCGGAATGAGATGTAGGCATTCATTCCTTCAGATTGAAGGCCTCCGCCTACTCGATCATTTAGCTTGGAACCATCTGATTCCGCTTTTATTGTCCATTACCCCATTATCCCAATATTCTCTCGTTGGGAAAGTTTTGGTAAAGGATGTGTTTAAATGCAGCTCCACTGAGCTACAAAAGTCTGTCGTTTGATGTAGGAAGGGGTATTCGTCTAGTATTCTTGCGTGACCTCTTCTGTTAGCGGCTAAGTTGGAAGATTCTCTTAACCTAAGTGCCGATTTCGCCGCCAGCTGTTTGCTGTAAGCCTCAATCGGTAATAGGTGCAGCATGACATTCATCGCTACCGTGGGCGTAGTCTTTAATGCCCCGCTTATGCAGAGACTAGCACCCCTTTGAATACTTTCTAGGCATTTTACTGTTGTTCTTTTCTAGAGTGTTGGCCACCAGACTAAGACACCGTATGTCATGATAGGCCTTACCAATGCTGTATATAGCCAGTGAACTATTTTTGGGGTTAGGCCCCATTTGCCCCCACAATCTTTTGCATGTATAGAGTGCTGTGCTTATTTTACTCTATCATTAATCCTATGTTTCCACGAGAGCTTCCTAACTAGTCCTAGGTAGCTTGCCTCTTCTCTGATTGACAGTGTGATTCCCTCAAGGGTAGGGGGGTTTAGAGCAGGTATCCTGTATTTTCTGGCGAACATGATTAGTTCTGTTTTGTTGGAATTTATCCCAAGACAACCCGGGCTGCCCACCGGCTTACATCATTCAAAGCATTTTGCATTATGTCGCAGAGGGTATGGGAATTTCCCGCTTATTAGTATTGCAACATCGTCTGCGTAGGACACTGCGTGTATCCTCCTTTCCTCTAGATTCTTCAACAATTGATTCATTGCTAGAATCCACAGCAGAGGAGAAAGTACACCGTCCTGAGGGGTGCCCCTCTTGACGGATCTGCGTATCGTCGAGGGGCCAACGTCGAAATTACGAACCTGCCTAGTAGCAACTGTTCTATAAGTTTCACAAGGCCCTCGGCGACACCCAAATCAGTCGCAGCGCTTGTTATGGCCTCCGGTAGGATGTTGTTGAAAGCGCCCTCTAGGTCTAGGAAGGCTACCAGAGAATACTCTTAATCCTCTATTGATTTCTCTATCTCCGAAACTAGTGAATTTATTGCTGTGTCTGTGGATCTACCTTTGGAGTTTGCATGTTGTGAATTCGCGAGTAGCGACGTTGTCAAGTTGCTTGGTTTTAACAGTTCATAATAAATAAAATCAACCTCGTCTAATTGGAAATGCTGAACGTTTCTTCAAAATTCACTTAATTTACTTGTTTAGAAAATATTGCTTAAGATTTATGTAATGTCTGATAGGCCGATCTCAGCAGGTATGTACCTCCAGTACCGGGTTGATTTTCATTATCTTTTATCTCGAAGCTATGTGTGAGTATATCATCCAATAGGGCAACAACGCTATTATTTTCGAATTCTGAACTCCTAATTCCTTGAATAATTCAAAGTTGATTGGCATTGCAAATGAGGAATTAGAGGCTTCGGGAGTCTCTCGCCCTTTTATCAGTACCTAACTATAGTGAGGTTAGAGTGTTAGAGGGTAATTTGTTTAGTGGTTAGAGGGGAAAAGGTACACTAGTACACTAGTACTCAATAGAAAATGTGAATAGTTTCCGATACCTGATAGAGAAAAAGTTCTCTGGCGCACTTCCGTCAAAAGGGTTACTATTTTTCCCGGTTGACCATAGAGCAAATAAACACTGTGATGTATTTTACTTGTAACTACCAAGAAAGTTTGTTTTGTGGCGTGAGCAATGTAACACTTTCTTCCCGTCTGGGAAGAAACGAGTGCCTTCCTCCCAGTGTCCCATATGCATATCTCGTTCAGGTGCAGCGCAAGATAATATACTCACTAAATTACACCAAGTAGTACCGAAGGTGGCCCAGCAGAAGAAGAAGAATAAGGGGAAGAAGAAGGGGCGTGGAGAGGAATGCAATTCATAGATGAGTAAGCTGATTACAATGTGAGCACCGCACGGATGTATGTGGTGGGTATGAAGATGTATCTGAGGGTAAGTACAGCCACAGTTGCAATTTATGCACCTACATACGAAAGGCCGGAGAGAAAGAGATGAGAGCGGGGAAAAAGTAATAAATTTACGATTGCACTTGCACATTACCGAGATGACACTTAAATATAAATTCCTGTAAGCTTACACACGTGTGGTCTTCATTTCTATACATATTCACACATACATATGCGTTTGTGTACTTATGCCAGAGCTTTTGTGAACATATGTGGGGATGTGTGTGTGCCTTGCGACAATTTGTGACTTTTCGGTCAATTCAAGCGAATATGCCACGTTGCTGATTGCATTTACCCAACTGCAAACCGCCGAACTAACAACAAATATATTCATTGTTGTTGTATTGATCTTCTGAAAATAAATGAAAGGAATTCCTTGGTAGAAGCACTGCCAGACATATCATTCCTAATTGAGCAGTGGCAATCGCAAACGGCAGCCGCGCAGAGAAATGCCTTAGACTAATATTTTTGGTGGGAAGAAGATATCGAATTGCAGCAGCCAAATGACAGATGATTACTGCAGTGCTCGCTACAGTTCATAAAATATGCAAGAGATTTATGCATACATACAATGCGCTTTAACGCGCACTGCTGTTTGTATGAGTGGGAAATTGATGTTCCATAATAAATTAAATAATAAATGAAAAATTTATTAACCAACCAAAATTTGTGTGCTCGCATAGCTAAGCCTAAAAATATGTAATAAATTTCGACTGCAGTAATTCCGAAATTGTAATCAATTCGCCCGGAGTCACTTTGTCATACAATCAGTAGTGGTCCTTTGTGCACACGAACGTCATTAATTTCCAAGCAATTTTAGAGTGGTAGTAAATTTTGGATGGAATCAACAAAGATTTGCAGCAACTGCCAACGCAATCAAAATCACCACCAACACATCACCTCATTTCCGCGCACATAGGATTATTTGTGTGCTCGAGTGAAATAGACGTACTATTTTCCATAATTCTGCGCTAAAATATGCGAACCTCAATTCGACTTTTAAATGTAAACAAATATAGGTATGTCAAATATTTGTTTACACGTAGCGTGTTTTACGGCACGCATACATATTTATGTTTTATTTGCTCAACTATGTAATATTGACTTTAGATTTCCACATTTTACATAAGTAAAGGATCTCTCAAAAGTGGCGCCTAGGTGGCAGTAGGGAATAATTCCTAGGTGTTATTTTTTGTCATCTTTGACATTTGTCAAGTAATCAGATGCACAATTTCAGACGATAGAACAACGCGTTAAAATTATTGGAACTTACTATGAAAATGGTCGGCCTTTAAGATCATATCGCAACATTCGGATTTTTTTGGTGGAAATAAGCCTCCCAATGAGTCGACAATTCAAAGGATGGCGAACAAGGTACAAGAAACTGGTGCTGTCGAGGATAGAAAATAGACTGGCAGACCAAACACTGGACCTTCTGTTGGGAATACTGTGGCGCAAAGTGCTGCTGAATGACCTTCAACATTCGGATTTCGACATTCTCAACAATTAGGCATTCCTGAACTGACTGTTTGGCGGATTTTTACTGTAGACGTATTCATTGGGGAATAGTGAAAATTTAAAGAATGAAAATTTTTACGCGTCTTTCGAAAAACCCTTTAGTATTGCATAGTTACACAAGGCTGGGAGTTTGGGGTAGATTTCTTTCACATACTTACTTCGAAACATGCCTGCTTTATGCCCATTAATGATTTAAGAGTTACCAACATGAACATATATTCTCTATTCACTCAATATTGCGTCCAAACTCTGACAACAAGTCGAAATAAATAAATGTTACATTTCTGCAAATGCCATTTTCAATTCTACGGATTTTGAGGAAAATTCGTATTGGAAAAAATATTCGAATGTAAATCATGTGCAGGATTGTGTTGAACGTTTTTTATCTCACATAAAATTTCATCAGCGCCTACTAACAGTTATTCATTATTGGCCTAGGTATGCCTCATATATATATTGTGTGCCACGCGGAGTGACTTCTTTGTGCAACCCCGTGTTATTTGTCAGCCTGTGCCTACTACTAGCGCGATGTCAAATCACGACCTCCTCTGCTATCTGCCATACTTTGGCATCGCTTTCATTCCCATTCTTTCTTGCCTTCTTCGCATCCAACACCCTGTCTCTCACTCAACTCTCCCCTTAATGCCTTGCGTCACAGCGCTTAGTAAACATGTAATTATTCACAGCCAATTAAACAGTATTTGCGAGAAAACGGCAGCAAATAGAAGACAACATCGGAAAATACCTACAAGGAAGCAAAACTGATGAAAGTACAGTGTGCTCAAAAAGATCGCAAACGACAAATTTAAACTAAGATTTAGGAATAGAGATTCTGTGTTCCATAGAGTAGATATAATGAAGTCAATACATGAAAAGCTTTGGAGAAGCACTCGTCCACCTCTTAAACGGTCACAAAAAAGGCATATGAAAATTTAAACTACATTATTATAAATAAATAATAAAAATAATAATAATTGGTGCGTACACTTCTGTTAGGTATTTGGCCGAGCTCCTCCTCCTATTTGCAGTGTACGTCTCCTGTTGTTCCAATACCTTTCAAATAATTCCTCTGTCAAATTCTCATGTACAAAATTAAATACAGAATTATTCTCAAACAAATGACACCCACTGTACAATAACCGCATGGAAATTTGCTATGTATGGCCCGTCAACATATTTGAAAAGGTTTGGATGAACAAACAGAGTGCCAAATCAGCCAATGAGGAAGAAAAACAAAAGCGAAAATACTCTTAACAATCACTGCATAAGTATAAATATTGTATATAAGGGCGTGTAAATTGTTATTCGACATCTTCCCCAAATTTTAAAAGAAGCTATATTTAATTAATACAAGTTAATTTGGAGATCAATACTTACTTTACTTAAGAGTTCTGTATTCATGTAATATTTAAATATAAACTTGCACTGAGGAACTTTTTGGTACGAAAAAATTACCTTTTATATTTAAGAACTGCGCTTACGGTACATGAAAAAATAAAAAAAAAATAAAAAAATTCTTATTAAATAATTTTTGTGAATTTGTGAAATCTCTGATCGCCATTTACCTGGGAGTCGGCAGGACGACTCTTCTGCATACTCTTCATGCAGCTCACAGGTTCCTGGCTTCGCCGAGGTATCGTCTTTTCTTTCTTAATATTTTATGTGGAATCCACATTAGCTGAGAACGATGTCGAAAAAAATATTTCCATACAAACTGACCCGCTCTAATACATCTATTGGGTGCATACTTTCTGTGTTAAGTGTTTGGCCTAGCTTCTTCTCCCATTTGGAGAGACTTCCGAAGAGCACATGGTTTGCATGAAAGCTTTTTCATCGCAGAAATGCACTCAGAGGCTCTATATTGCCTTCTGAGCTATCAGAGAAACTTTTTCCATCATCGCCATAGTGGGTTTCGAACTCCAGATAACCGAATGGTAGCTATGCACAGACTCACACAGCGACGGCGGCCGCCCGTCAGTATGTATTAGAATTATGCTTGAAAACAACAGACAGTTAAATTATGAGGAGGCCGCTCACGCAGGGAATGTTTCCAGAAGGAGGAGTATCGCATCATTAGTGTGACAAACGTCGAGGCTCTTCATGATTGTGAATACGTATTTGTATGGTATGTGCATACATACATACATCGGCACATGTCAATGTTGTTTCAATGAAATTATTTACACTTTGAATTATGAATAAGCAGAGTAAGAAGCTCATACGCAATTATTACAAAAACACTTATTGTGAGCAAAATATATGCATATATATGGTATGGTATGGTATGTATATATGTATGCATACTGCGTTGAAAACATTAATTATTGCTTGACAAAGAGGCAATTTGCATCTATCTACGGTGTTTTTAGAAGAATTTGGTGCAAAGATGAATCGCCCAGATATCACGAAGAAGAACTCGAATCGCTTGCAGTAATGAAAAAATATAAATTTTAAAAACCTGAACTGGGATTGGTAGGGGCTGAACGCTTTAACAATAAATGTTTAGGCTAGGATGTTTCATGATCGTTGAAATCATACTGCTACGCTAAATTATTTGCAGAATACTGCATAGTAATGTAAATTTAAATTCGATCTATTTTGATGATACTGTACAGATGATTTTCCTACTAATTGGTATAAATTCACAAATTAGTCTTACAGTCTGTCTAATAGAAGCGTGACCGGCAAGTTTTAAACTTAGGGTTCCGTTATAAAAAAATGCGTACTGCTAATAATCGATCGAGAACTTCAACGAACTGTTAAGCATACAGTTAAAGTTCATGTTTGGGGTTGTTTCTCCAAAAAAGGATTTGGCCGTTTATTAAGTGCAGTTTTGATGAATAAAATTTACCAGCAGGCATTGTTACCGGCAGCTGCGAAGATGTTTAAAAGAACCCGCCACCTTTGAATTTTATAAGAGGGCAATGATCTCAAGCATAGAAGTCGTAGGTGTGCAGAAAGGGAACAGCAAAATGGGCCTGAAATGTTGAGTTGACCTTCACAGACGCCTGATGCCAAATCTTTTGAAAATGTTTGGGCAATAGTTAAGCAAAAACTCAAAGGAAAACAAATATGGACGGTCAAATAGTTATCAAATTCGGCTATCAAATTCAAGTTCAATTATGAAATTCGACTGATACACAACTTGCGCAGAAATCAACACAAAATCTGACTCGAGGATGTGAAGCCGTTGCAGCTAATGACGCTGGTGGTTTATAAAATCGAATTGGTCAAATAGTTTCTAAGTTATGGCGTTCACGCTTCTATTAGACAAACTGCAGACAGACTGGGCGACCGCCGTAGCCAAATGGGATGGTGCGTGACTACCATTCGAATCTCCATGCATGAAACAGGAAAAGATTTTTTCTAATAGCCCCTCGGTAGGCAATGGTAAGCCTCCGAGTGTATTTCTACCATGAAAAAGTTCCTCATAAAAACCATTTGGCATTCTGAGTCGGTCCTTCCATTCTAGTGGAACAACATCAAGACGCAAGCTTCAAAACGTAGCAGGAGCTCGGCCAAATACCTCACAGTGTGTAAGCGCCAATTATTCTTTTTTTTAATGCATATTTATTTGGATATTCGTAGATAACTAAATAATTTTTAATAGGGATACAACAAATATTGATTTGATACTCAGGTTAAATGGTGTTTTAAAGATTAAGCTGAAAAACAATCTAACAATTGCATAATTAACGTCCGCTCGTCTGCCAGATCTATGGAGATTCTATGTGCCTTCATACACTTTCTTCTTCTTGTTTTTAGCTGCATTTCTATTTGCCCTTTCAAGCTCTTACAAGTATTTGTTCGTTTTACTCATTTACTATTGACGCTTGCGTTAGACCACTTTAGTTGTTTACGCCTCAAACAAAAACAAATATACTTAACACAGCACTCCACACCAGTGCATTCCTATGTTACCTTCTACATGTGTAAGTACACAGGACACTCGACTGCAAGTGTTTACCTTTAACTGCGCTCGTGTGTGTACACTAGAAAAAATGCTCAGTGCCTTTGATTTCCTACCTTTCTCATTACTTGCATGTGTGTGTATGTGTGTGTGTGCGCACAAACAACTTTTTAGTCAACAATCCTTCGCTTTCCAATCGACATCTTCAATAAGCTTTATTTCTTTTCGGTCTTCTTTTTCTTTTCCCCCTCCTTGTTTACACTTTTCACTTTCAAGTACATTTCCACACCCACACTTTTTGCTCCTGTGTTTAACCATTTATCGCATGCCAATGGGAATTAGCAAGTGTAACAGCAATTAGCAGCGCAATTTTTGCAATCAGTGTTAAGCGCAGGAAGTGGCCACGGCGGGGTGGATGATTGAAGTCATTGAAGTGAAACATTGGCGGTGGTGTAGCAACAAAAGAAATCTGCAAATCTACAGCTTAAGCAATAGGGAATGCAATAAAGGTGCAACTAAGGTGGGGATGGCAGCAAGAGAAGAGATTGAGTGTGTCAGAGCTGTGTGAATGTGAAGGATTGTGTATGCGGAATTGTATAAAATCATAAGTGGTGGCATTTCAGTGTTAATTGGCACTTCAGTTAATTGTGTGAACATCTCTCGTCAATTGGCGATTGCAACACTTTTACTTTCAGGCATTAACGTGAAAAAGCGAATTAGAAATAAAATTCAGATGAACCTTCATAAATGTTTCACGTCAGTGTAAAGAGTTTCATGGTGAATATTTGAAGGATCCACAACATGAAATTTTATTTTCTTGTAAATTAGAATTATAGTGAGCACACAATCAATGAAAGCGCATGCATGCTGATTCAGATATTGGCACAGATGCTGGTGCTGATACTGATTATCATATTGATACTGATCAGGGAAGATAGATTACAAGGGTTGGCCATTCGAAGCAAAATTGTGAGAGCAGCTTTGGCTATTACGCCATAGGAGATTTGACAGGGACGGAGAGGCGAATGATATGAATACAAAATTTATAAACTGAATATAATCAACCTTCTAAGCCGTCGTTGCTTAGGGAGCAACAAAATAACATGAGCAATGACCGCGGTCACTTTCCTTGTTACATCAGCAAATCAGCTGATTCCCCCAAAATCGCTGAGAGTCGATGTTGGCCACACCCTCTGTATTCTCTCCATTGTGGATGCGGGTACTACTGATTGTTATTCTGATTCTGATTCTGATATTCATGCTCTTATTTATGTACATACAAACAGCGCAGATAATTCTTCATTTACTTACCTGTGCTTCATAATTTCATAAATTGTAATTGTCATATTTTCAACAACCAAAATTTGTTTTCTGTTCTTGCAGAGCATTTTCTTCTCATTAATTTTCAAATTGTCCAAATTTTGCCTTGTGGTGCTGAACAAACTTTTCCACTGCTAGAAATCTAACTGTTATTATTTACTTTAGCTATATCTCCCCACGGACAAATATTATTCACAGCCATTAAATAATGACTATTTAAGTGACAGCTAAAATGTCACTGAGTGGCGTCGTACCTCCAAAAATCAAATTTAACATAAAACAAAGCAAAAAAGTAAATGCAAACGAAAAAACTTTTGAACTGCACGGCGATAAGAGGGCCAGACAAATATTTAATAAGAAGACAAACAGCCAGACTGACACGTTCGAGACAACAGTGACAGATGCCCACTAAATGACCGACGGCGATGAAAATAAAACGGCAAATGACTAATACACTGAGGCGTACGTACATATGCATGTAGCTACTCGTTAGTATTCGTGTGTGCATGCGATTAGTGCACATCTACATTCCCATTTAGATTTCTCTGGCGTACGTGCAGGATCTCCCAAGTCCGAGTTTATTTTTTAGTAATATTTTGTTGCGACAAATTGGAAGTAAATAATCTGGATTCCACCTAAATTAGTTTGATTTCACTAGGGAATGCAAAGGGTGGTTAAGTTTCAGGGGCCAGTGTTGATTTTGAATAAAATCAATTTTTTTTAAGAAATTCTTGTCATTTCTCTTTTACTATAATAATGTTAGGATGGCTCAATTACGTATGGAACAAAATATCGGCAAAATGGCCCCCGCGGCCTCGGCGGCCTCGGCGGCACACCACCATCCGATGGTCCAAATTTTCGATGACGCTGAGGCATAATTGAGGTTATGTGCCGCTAATGTGCCGAATTATCTCATCCTTTAGCTCTTGAATTATTGCTGGCTTATCGAAGTACAGCTTTTCTTTCAAATAACCCCTAAGAAAAAAGTCCAACGGTGTCGTTGACGTTTAGGTGTGGTTCACATTCAACATCGGCCCTTGAAATTTAACCACCCTTTGTAATAATAATAAAAACTACATTTTGCCAAAAAAAATTATCTGCTCAGACAAAGTTCATTTCCAGTTGAAGGGATACGTAAACAGCAAAGGCACTTATCTGGGCGTTGGAATATCCACGACAATATATTGAGAATTGTTCTTTACTTTATTCAGGTCAAAAAACTAATACTGAATTCACATTCAAATAATGTATCTAATTTAAATGTAAAAAAAGCTCGAACATGAAGACCCTGTCTATTCTCGGCAGCTAAATTGCTTTACCACTTATGAAATTCTAGGCAATGAGCAGTTGAAGAAAAAAACTTTGACAAATATGTGCAATATAAGGACAAGTGTTTGACTAATAAAAACTGGCATTTTCTGTCATTGGTATTGGCAAAGGGACGTGGTTTTGCCAAAATGAGGCTGATACTTGGTGATAGATAACTGAAGGCCAGTAGAAGAAGGAAGAATGCGCCTCACTCATCTAGACGATTCATTTTTTTTTTGTTTTCGAATTTTGTCATCAAAGCTATTTTATTTTCATTGTTAGGTATTTCATGTGATGCATACAACTTGGAAAGGCTTGAGCCGCACGCAGCTGCATTGACGTGTGCAGATGTGCGTATTTATTAAGTACTAACAAGTCAGGATATGATAACCTACTGAAAGAAGTCTTTTTATATATGGCTTTGGTTTTTTGACAGTTTTTTTACCCCTTTCAGTGGTATGATAAGAAAGTTCTAGGAATTTGTGAATAAAACTCGATCAATTTCGATTAATTTTATGTACGTTGCTCCTGCATTTGGAAGCATTCTTTGTACTCCTCCGAAGTTGAACCAATCAGCGCCACGATTACAGCTCTTTTAACTTCCTTGGAAACTTCATTGCAGAGAACAAGAAAAGATCGTAGGGGCTTAACGAATTCAAGGTGTTGGATCGGCAAAGTTAGGTTGTTTTTTTCGCCAAAAACTCGTGCCCATGGAACGAAGAGCCGGCTGGTGCGTTGTCGTAGTGCAGGAACTCATCAACAAGCCGCTCCTAACCCACTAGCTGCCTGTTTAGCAGAAATGTATTCATGACGACGAGAATCTGGAAAGAATGGGAGATGAAGTACAAAAACTTGCAATAAATTTCAAGAAAAATCGCCACAACGGAGTCATTACCTTTAACCAGTCACTGGGACTCGTTCGCGCGCATGCCGAACATCAATTTTACAGTGCGCTCTCGATACTAAAATTCATCCTGAATTGTTTGTGCTTGTAATAAGTTAGCCCAGTTTCGCAATGACAGCAAAGATAGAGGGCCGCCTATTAAAATCACAAAAACAATTTGGCAAGGATTTTATAACTGATAGGCAACGACAGCGCCGATGCCAAGTGCTGCTAAGGGAAGCAACAACAATAGCCTTTACTTTATTCATGCATTGCTGCAACTTTGACAGAACGTTTAGACTGAAATACCAAGTAAATATCCCAATTAATTTTCATACTACAGTGCCTGCCAAACTTTGAAATATGCCCAAGCGCATACATACTGTAAGCACTCATATGTATGTATGTATGTAGTTTAAATGGTATCCAGGGTGGTATTTGACAAGTCAGCCAATTAATTTGAAAAATGTACGCACATTCTGCAATCATTTCGAACTGAGTAGAGTTTCATTTTTTTTTTTTCATTTTTTTGTCATCAACTTTTACGCCATATTTTGGAACTTGTGAAAATTGTTATTTGGTTGTCAGCAAAATTATATCAGCGCAATGGTGTGGGTGAGAATAAGACAAAACGAAAGCAGTCTCTGTTTGGGTAATTCAAAATTTTTGCAATTAAAAACTTTTAAACAATTTTGAACTTTACGTTCCTCTACTCTCTGTATTCTTCTGCTGCTTTTTGCGTCACTTCAGTGAGTTATTTTTCTGTTTTTATTAATTTTTCTAGCGTTTTCTTTTATTGTCCCAAAGTTGACATAACCTTATGAAATTTTTCAATAACATCACAAACAGCCAAAACAAAATTGCGAAAAATAATATTTATAATTGGAAAGCTTGAGATACTAACTGTCATTTGAACTAGACCATTTTGTGCACACTCTTACCAACAAACTTGTACACGGCCATTCCATGCTCTTCACGCTTCCTAAATTGTTTTCACCCTTCGCATTTTCCACTCACTCCTACCTACGACTTTACTTTTGTCCACCCACTCAGGTTGTCAGCGCTTGTTCAATGCTCTTCTCACTGGCACTTTAATTGTTTTATGGTATATTTCACATTTAGCACAACTTCTTACTGACCTCGTCGCTTTCCGCTGCTATGTGTTTTTGTTTTTTACTGTTTGGTTCGCAGTTTTTCCACACTTCTCCGTTCTGCACTCGCATAATTTTCCAGTAAATTCTTATGCAGTTAGCAAAGTTTTTAATAAAATAATTTTTCATTAGTACATAAATGCGCAATTTTGATATTTTTGCAGCCATCATCCTCACCCTGCCCACTTCATGGCTACTTTCATCACACTTTCGCTCATCTAAACTTGTTACTTCACTTTTTCTATTAGTTTTATAAAACAATTCGTTTATTTCTTAATTTTGCCTTCATTTCTTCGTCGGCCTCTCGCCTTCCATTAGCTATCTGACTCTATCGCTCACAAACTCACAAACATTTTGAGTGAGGAATTTTATTGGTTTTTGGAAGTTTTTAGAAGCCCTTGGGTGGTATAGGAATTTAGTTTATCATCGCTGACGAGCTATCTTCGCCTTCTATGTTACCTGATGCAGGAGTCTTTACTGGGAAATTTTCCTGATCCCCAATTCGCCTTCAACTTCTATCAGTTTTATTTTAACTGAAATATTTAAATATTTTAACTAAACATTTCGGGTGTACAACTAATTAATTTTGTATTTGTTACTAACCTCATATCTATTCATGTAGTCAAAATTTAGACAGTCACAGTGAATATTAGTAAGCACACAATTTCTTTTATTACAGTCAAAATGTCAATTACGTTCCAACAAAACAGTATTTGCGGGGGGGTTTGCTTTTGTTCTTCAATTTAAAGAAAAGTGCGACAGAAGCACATCGTTTACTCTCAGCAGCTTATCCTGAATATGCTCCAGAGATTAGAGTATGTCAGCAGTGGTTTGCACGATTTAAAAAAGGTGATTTTGACACAGAAGACAAAGAGCGATCAGGTCCATCAAAAAAGTTTGAAGGCGAAGAATTGGGGGCATTACTCGATCAAGATCCATGTCAAGCTCAAGAAGGACTTGGAAAAACATTGGAAGTCACTCAACAACCCATTTCTAAACGTTTAAAAGCAACCGGATACATTCACAAACAAGGAAATTGGGTGCCACACGAATTGAAGCCAAGAGACGTTGAGAGATGATTTTCCATGTCCGAAATGCTGCTTAATCGCCACAAAAAGAAAACGTTTTTGCATCGTATTGGCACTGGCGATGAAAAGTGGATGATCACGGGAGAGCTATACAGGCAACAATTGATACGTTTGAAGCCAGCAATAGCCGAAAAACGGTCAGAATGGGCGACCAGACTCGAGAAATTGATTTTCCATCATGACAATGCTCGGTCACATGTTGCAGTACCGGTCAAAAATTATTTGGAAAATGCCGGATGGGAAATTCTACCTCCCCCGCCTTATAGCTCAGACATAACTCCTTCTGATTACCACTTGTTTCGATCGATGCAGAATCACCTTTCTGGAATACGCTTCACCAATGTTGAAGGTATTAAAAATGGCTTGATGAGTTTCTCGGCGCAAAAGATGAGAAGGTTTTTTGGGACGGAATCCATAAATTGCCTGAAAGGTGGGAAAAGGTTGCCGCTTCCGATGGAAAATATTTTGAATAAAATAATTTTTCACTTTTATACTTAAATAAATGTTTTTTAACAAAAACTACCAAACTAATGAGTTTTACAGCCAATAAAATAATAACTAAGTTTGTGTAAATATTTTAGAAATACATATGAATGTTTATCCAGGTTTTGAGAATGCAGTCGTTTCCAAATTTGCACAAATTTCTCAAACTTGAATTTGCCAAAAAACTCAAACTAAGCTACGGAATAAGCCAATAATATTGACTTAACTCCAAAAAATAATAAATATCAAGAAATAACAGTACTGATTGGCCTGGTAATGCAACAGGAACTGTCACGGGAACGACAGTCTGAAGTCATATCCCCTGATGTATCCAAAAGAAGCCAAGTTCTCACCGCCCTTATTCTCTAAGTCTTACCATCAAGAACACAGGCGGCAGGTGTAGAGGAATCTGGAACAGGTTCAATAATTGAATTTTTACCAGATTTAGGATCTATACCAAGTTTCAACTGGAAAACCTTTTTCAAATATAGTTCGGAATGTAAACTCCCTTAATGTAAGCTTAGTGTCTAATACGATTTCTAGATACTTCTCGGCCTATTATTTTAGATTTCTAATTGCTAGCTTTTACATATCAATTGAAGTCGCCCTGAGCGCTTACCTGGTCGATTTTCTTCTACAGGTCCTCGGTCTTTGCTTACCAAGCCGGCACTATGAAAACATTAAGAAATTAATTTGTGGTTCAACTCCATATAAGACTGCTGGGTGACAGCATGGCGCCATAAACGCTGACTGATATATAAGTACTTAATTCTAACGTCTAGCGTAACAATGCAAGTTTAACAAATTCACTCCTTGAGAAAATTACAAACCTTGACAAATTGTTTGTCTATCTCTTAATATTCAAGGGAGGATTTATTATTATGATAACTCTTCTTTTGCTATAAAAATTACCGCTGTACCCAACTTACCGCTCCACCATTAGTGTAGCAGAAACACTTTAATAGGAACTTTGCGAAATGTTACCACAAAAATCATAAATAAAAACACATTAAAAATTTACAACCTCACTTAAAACTATAAAAAACTGCGTTTACTCGAATAAAAGAGAAGTAAATCCACGAATTAAGGAAACAACAAACAAATACGCAGTAAAAGGTAGTAAAATTGTGCAGCCAGTTCAAAACTGATGTTGCCAACATTCGCCAGCTCATTTTATTTTCGAGGCGTTGAAAGTAATAAAACTGTACCAAGTATGCATACATGAACGCATAGGCAAGTACACGAGAAGTGGGTTGTGGCTTCATCTACATACGAATGTGTTGAGAAGAATGGAAGCAAGGAAGGAAAGAGCTGCCAGATGTAGAGAATTGAGTTTAAAAAAGTTAAAAGGATTAACTTCTGAGCAGAGCGATAGGATTCGAGCGATAATATATAGACATTTACTCTTATATATCAGTTTTAAGTTTACCTAGAAATTCGAATTTATGCTTGGAAAGCAAATTCAAGATCAGCTATAACCAGACTTTAGAAAAAAGCAGCAGCAGCCACTGGACCTCACTTTCAGGATATTGTCTATTTTGTATATTTCGTATTTTGTACACTTTCGCGGGAGGTCATCTTATTTATTGGTTCCAATATATTTTCTCAAACCATCCTCTTAGTTGTTTGCTATTCTTTCAATAATTCAAACAAAAAGATTTTGAGTTAGTGATTAGTAATTTCCTGCATAGTCTGCCCTATTTCCTCTTCTTCTTAATTAGCGTGATAACCGCTTACGCGATTTTGGTCCAGTTTAACAAAACGCGCCAGTCCGGCGCCAGTTGAACACACAAAGTGAAGCCAAGTCCTCCTCCACCCAATCCGATCTTTCCAACACAGAGAAGGCTTCCTCTTTCTCTGCTACTACCAGGTGCCGCATCAAATACTTTGAGAGTCGGAAGGTTTGTAACCATTCGGGCGACATGACGCAACTAGCGTAGCCGCTAGATCTTTATTCGCTGCTGTGTATGTCTATATCGTCGTAAAACTCATACAGCTCATAGTTCCAAAGGTCCAAAAGATCTTCCGCAGAAACTTTCTCTCAAACACTCCAAGGGACGACTCATCGGATATTGTCATCGTGCAAGCTTCTGCGCGATGCGTTAGAACGGGCATGATGAGAGCCTTGTAAAGTGTTAGTTTTGTTCGTCGAGAGAGGACTTTACTACTCAATTGCCTACTCAGCACAAAGTAGCACTTGTTGGCGAGAGAGATTTTTCGTTGAGTCTGCGCTACTGCTCATCGGAATTCAATCTGCTCGCCTCACCCACCCGCTGTTGTGGAGGACATACTTTCTGTCGAAGTCACAAGCACCGCCAAGTCAATATTTTGCTTCCAACGAAAGCAAAATCGCCGGCTCGTGTGAATTCTACTGAAACTCAAATTGACATGAGCAGTAAACCACAATTATCTTCGTGCTGAGAACTCCCGCTTGACAAATTTGCTTTGCCCTGTGTTAACAAAAACCTGCAGGAAAAATGGATAGCAAGCATGAAGTTCTCTTTGCTGCGAATTCTTGCTAAAAAAGATGAAGCGAGTGCTCTTCTCACTGTTGCGATCAAAGAGCTGTATACTTTCTTCAAGACATTTGTAAATGGAAACAAGCATACCCAAAGCAAAGTAAGTGTCGCTACTCGCCCGCCATCATCTTGCCGTCAACATCATGCCGACTAATGACAACTCTGCCGCTACTATAAGTATTTCCATCGCAATGCCAATCGATTTGGATTAAAAACAAACGGAATAAACTTCATAAACAAATTTTAAGAATCAAGCTGCCTTTATAAAATAGCAGCAATGCTTGAAAAAATTCAACTACTTTAATAATTTTCTATATAAATATTTCGTATTTAGGAGAATATTAAGTCAAGTCCTAAGTCCTATAGCCACCAATTTGCAATGGAGAGAAGGGGTTCCTTAAATATGTTCTCAGTTCCCAAACATTCTCAAAACTTACCCTTCCTGTAATTCATTTTTCCAAGCTGTGTGGCAACGCTTTAACTAAGTAATAACTTCGTTTCCCACAAAAATGGATATTATCTCTGACACCAACAAAAACTACAACGCAGTAGGTGAGTGTGGCAAATAAGGCGTTTGAGGGAGTTTGGCAAATAATAGAAACTCTTGAGGAAGTAGAGAGAAGCTAAGGACAATATGATGGTATCACTATCAACCCCCTCCGATTGCCTCTCTGCTTTCGAATGCTTCATCACCTCCGCCTCGCATATAACAAGTAGCAATTTTTGGTTTCCGTTTCCGGCACTAACTTGGCTCGCTGCTAGGGCTTACGCCAATGGACGTCTGCATTTGGCCTCCGCTTGCAACAGGAGGGAAGGGCACTCAAATTACGAGCATAAAATAATGCCAGCAACGCTTTAGGGCAATGTTGCAAGCCACATATTATTTTTATTTTTATTTCTCCATTTTTATATCCGCTTGTAAGACTTCATTCTTTGCCTCATTGTTGCATATGCAAAGAGCTTCCAAGTGTGGCACAAGCAAACAAAGTGATAATGTTGCACTATACAAAAACAACAAAAACATTGGCACTATTGGGTTCGTCCTTTGTTGGCAGCACGCTGCTTGAGACCATTCGTCTTTTTCCCCATTAACTGGTGAAATAACACTTCTGAAATTGGAATTTTATTTCGCTTAAATTCGGCAAATTACGCAGATACACAGTTACTTACGAATTTATGTTGCCCCTTGGCCAACGCCTATGCGCCCCAGCAACCGCGTAAGTACTAATTTACTTGCAATGGCATCAGTTAAGGCGGCTGGCGACAGGCAATAACTGACGATGTGTCCACCACACCACTGTTTCTGGCGCGTGCACCGGTGAATTACGACAATGATGGAGCATTTGTGGCAGGGTAGCTGGCAGGTCCTCCTCCGCCTCTTCATTTTTAAGCTGCAGCCTCAAAATGTCCCGGGAGAGTGCGCGCTTTTGTTGTCTCCACACGCTGTTGCATACTCCATTTCGCTGACCTCACTTTTGCAGCGCGTTGCATAAAGTTGCACATTACTGCCAGGCCGTTTAGATTAAACAACAAAGCACCTAACGTGATGGCACAATGCATTGTCTGTCTGTTTGTACATCTGTCTGTTTGCAGGACAGCTCTGCTGTGCACGTGCCGCGCCAAAACAAGCCCACCTTTTATATTTTGCTTATGTGTATTAGTATCATTTGGCTGGGCTGCAATGTTTTTGCTCCTTGCCTTTGCTGTGACGCCGTGTCTGAGAGTGGCACTGCCACTTCCGTTTCCGTTTGACTTGTAGTGCAGTGTTGCACGTAAATTTTCACAAATTTCTTCACCTTCCCTTCCGGCTCTTGACGCCGGTAACGCCTTTTATACGAGCCTAGGCACACAGCCTTTTATGTCACGCTAGCCTCCGTCTACTCTGGATACAACATTGCACTTCAGCAACGTACACAGCAAAGTAAACTCAGCACTTTGCTATGCTAAGCAACAGTGTGGTAGTGCGCGCGTGTCCAGTTAAAATTGTAGCTAGCACTCAGCCGGCCACTAAGCAAACCGACTGAAAAATGGATGCACACGCTTGGTTTATCTTCATCGAAAGTTTTTTCACGCTTCATATTTCGCTTGCAACCACTTTTCACACCCTACACTATTAGATTTGAGTTATTGGGGATTTACTAGTTACACTTTTTAGGTGGATATTCCTGTCCTTGGTAAGTGACAATTTCCAAATGTTTCTATCACAGCCCCTATCGAGCCTTTCATTGCAAAAATATTATATTTATTAATTTGTTTGTGTAGTGCTCACAACTTCCGAAACATCCAGCTCCCGCGCCACCTAACCGAAGTGCCTTCTTTCAGATTTTTACCGAATTTGCTTACCAGGTTTTTCATCTACTCTCTCTCCCTGTGATGTGCACTGGAATTTCAGCGTAGGGTATTGCAAAGGTAGACTCAGCAGAATTGCTTGTGCGACTACCTACACGACTTTTCATGCTTTGCGGTTAAGTTCACTATTTTGACACGTAATAAAGTAATTCCTACAAACAGTCACAACTAGCAAAAAAAGGGTACCTACTCGTACATCCACCAAAACTTTTTCTGTGTTGACTTGTTAGGCTGGCGTGTGGAAATTTAGCACTTAATTATATTTTGTGATATCATCGCGTGTAATTTATTAGCACAAATGCTAACCTCAGCCTGCCTAACAGGTAAAATCGCTGCGCAACTACTCTGTTGTAGGGGTTGTCATTGCGGCACGCGCACTAAGGTAGCTCACCTACTTGCATTTCAACTCGGTTGATTGCTCAACTCCCTGGTTGGTGAGGTTAACCGCGCCACTTTGTTTTGTGGCTTGTGCTGGGTTTGCACGAAAAATGGTGTAAACTCTTGATAAAATCATTGGTTAACGGTATTGTGCACTTCCGTTAAAAGCTCTGATTGCGGTTCATATGCGGTAATGTGGGCTGTTCTGTAGTGCTTCAACACATTCCCATCGCATGTGAACGTCAAGAAAGTAGGGAATATTTTGATAACTAATATACAGAGTGTTTGCAGCCGCTTGCTGCGAGATAATACTTATGAAAGTGTTGTTGGGTAGTAAAGAATACAATACAATTAGTAACTTTTAGTAACTTTTAGTAACCAAAATAGACTTTTCACTATTGTAAATTTGAAAAGTATTCCTAGTTATTAAGAAATAAAATATTTTACTTTATACTCGGTATTCAGATGCACCACAAAGATATGACATGAAGCTACTACATTTAATTATGGGGACTTGATAATTACTAGTACTACAATGTTTTTTTTTTGTGGCTGCGGTAGGGTTCAAAATGCCTTGCCACTTACAGCAACCGTCGGTAACTGCGTTGAATGGTACGGCAACTAAAACAGCCCCTCCTCCTCTTCTGGGGAAACTCCCTTCCCGGAACGACTTTCTGCATTACATCCATGGAATGCACCAGTTCTCTTCGCCCACGTCTGAGTCCACTACTAGTAGGCAGCTTCATGGCATAGGCTCGTCTTCTTAAGTCTCTGCCTGTGAAGTTTCGCTTTGTTGTACTGTCGAAGTCTATCTTTTTTCTCCCTAATACGCCTTCAAAGTATCTTTTAATCGCATTCCAACTATCCCCGCGTTGAAGCATCTTGCTGATTACATTGGTCGGCGCGGTGTGGCCAATCTGCTCCCTTAGAACATATCTTTCTACGAGCCATCTGTCGCAACTAAAGAACGTGAGTTCGGCGTCAACGCTCGCTGCTTCACAATTCTAAGCTGATGTTCGATTTTAAATATAATTGGGAACTAGGTTCTTGATATATTTCGAGTACCATAGCCTATTATATTCATCTAGCACCTGGACCTATAAAGAAGAAATTAAGTCCGGCCAAGTTTTAAGTCAATTATTGTAGCGTTGCTGCCGTAAGCGAATAGGTCGGTAATTACCGACATCGAAATCCTCTGTCGGCACGGCACCGCAATGGAATAGTAAATGTTTTTTCTAATAGCGGTCGCTTTCTGACTTCCGAGTGTATTTATGTAACGAAAAAGCTCCTCATAAAAACCATCTGTCATTCGGAGGCGGCGTAAAACTGTAGGTCTCACCATTTGTAGAACAACATCAAGAAGCGCACACGAGATCTGATAACTAATCTGAAAAGGAGCTCCTGTTTTTTCACTTTTTTCGTTTTGTATAACCGCAGTTAAGTTTCATCCAAGTTAAAACGTTGTTATTGGAAACGAATAAATGCAATGATCTGCTTAGTTACACTTCAAATATGCACTGCGGATATTTCGGATACAGATAATTTGATTGCCATGTCGTTCTACAAATTTCTAAATGACAGACCATTAAAAACTTGGCGTTTTTACCGTCCAAACTGTCAATAGTAAAAAGTGTCAGTCACAGATATGAACAAGTTTTAAAATTAAAGTTTGGAATTTGAAAATTTTGTCCATCCCACTTTCCCATTAGTAAAATCATTTCATTATATGCGCGGAAGGAAAAACGATAAAGTAGCCGGTCATCAAAGGGTTACAAGCGATAAAAGAGAAATAAGCATTGAAGCAACTGACTTTCAAACTATTTAGAAATGTCAAATCAGCAGAATAAAAATTAGCAGAATTACAATGGCCCGTGAATGATAAAAGCAGATCCAAAAACATGAGGTTCAGCAAAGGATAAGCGAAAAATTGCAGCACTTTGCTGCTCAGTATTAACGTTACGCTGCGTATGGCTATCATTTTTGCCATTTTGACAATAACAATGACAGCTATCAAAGCACAAGCACAGATCCACTCTTACGTAAACACATGCACACAACCAAGACGTGAGCACTCAAACGCTTACACATATTGACACACATATTCAAATGCAGCGGCAGCACGACAAAATGCCCCATTCGTTTTCACCAGGAGTATTTGCTGAGAAGCCTATGAACAATGGGTTGCGCAAATATTTCCTCTTTCCCACTTAACTCACACTGCGCACCACACACTTCTTTGCAGTTCAATTGGCGTTCTGACTGACGTTCATGCGTTTTTATTGCCTGTACAATGGCGTAATGTACATGGAATGCCTCCCCTCCAGCGCTGACGGCGTTGCCCCTACCATAACTTTCCGCCATCGCATTGTTCACCCTCTCAGTTTGTCTTTTTTCTTTGTATTTCTTTTGATTTTTTCCTTCCATTTTTAGTTTTCTTTTCACTTCCTTGTAGCTGTCGTACAGCAGTTATCGGAAATGTTTGACAATTATTTGCATTGTTCGATTGCGCGTAGGCGAAGCAGAAAATGGAGCTGCTACCAAAGGAAAATAAAAGTCATAAGTACTAAAATTGCTGTTCTTGTAGAAGTGTGGTGGCAAACTGTGCATGTGTATGTGTGTGCGTACATTGCGTACGTAGATGCAGAAAATATTGGAAACATGTGAACCAGCTTGAGATTAGATTTGCCTCCTGGAAGATTTTTTTCAGTTGCATTACTTAGTTTCTTCTTCTTCATCTTTTATTTAGGGCCATGTCCTGTTTAAAAACAACATTTTACAAGAAACGATTAACTATAAATTCATCCTACAATAAATAAAATTTGCAAAACATAAATTAAAAAAATGCATAGGTTTTATATTGTAGCCAATACTATTATTCGAATCTTGAGCCTGAAATCCTTCATGTCATCTTCTAAGAGCTCTTCCTAGAGGTCTAGTTTCGGTGGGTCTTCCCAACTTGGCTGATTTCTCGAGACGTTCTTTAGGCATTCTTTTAATGTATTTGTTCCATTCTTTCCGGCGATTTCTACTGTATTTGGTTACATCCTCCATATCACATATGCTTCTTATGTCGTCGTTCATCTGGTGGTCAACTCTCGAGTAGCCGTTTATAATACGCAGCGTTGTAAGAGTAACTGCTCGTGCCATACCCTACAAAGGGTCTGACACATGTTTCTTAGACCACCCCTGCCTGGTCTTATATGCATATTTTACGTCTGGTACTTATATGCATACAGGGTTTGATTGAAAATTAATGAGCCTTATTTTTTTAAGCAGTTTTATTAAACCTTTTGGCTTGTACAACTAATATTCTTCAAAATAGGACCTTTGAGCGTGAATACACCGCTGGTAGCGGTCCTTCCACTGCAGGAAACATTTTTTAAACCCATCCGCCGGAATCGCGTTCAATTCGGCAGTCTCAGTTTTTTGGATCGTCTCGATGGAGTCGAAACGCCTCCCCTTCAGCTTTCTTTTCAGGCGCAGGAACAAGAAGAAGTCCGGAGGGGACAGGCCTGGGCTGTAGAGAGGGTGGGAAAGCACCGGAACCCCCATCTTAGCCAATACAGAGGTGCAGAGGAAGGCGGTGAGCGCCAGCGCATTGTCGTGATGAAGGTTCCAATTGTTAACGAGGCCGGGCCGAGCCCGGGCGACGCGGTTTTCCAGCCGAAGGAGCACTTCTTTGTAAAATGACGCATTTACAGTGCTTCCTGGAGGTGCAAACTCCTTGTGGACGATGTCTCGAGAGTAAAAAAAGACAAAGATCGCTGAATTTTTGCCACTGGAAAATCCTAACACCTTTAAAACAGCTTTCACGCGCGGAGCAATGTTGACTGCACCTCTGTTACCAGCAAACTAGGACCGGTTTCTAGTGGAAGGGGAAGGTCCAACGATAATTTTCCCCCACCAGCCGATTCGGTTGATCGCTTGGCAGACGCTCTGCGCGGGAAGGCTCATTGCTTTTCAATCAAACCCTGTATTTTCCATACTACGTAAATAGCCAGACATACAGAATGCTTTTGAAGTTTGCATCCTAACTTCGTTCGTTAGAGCTCTGGATGTTTAGTCATTTTGCCCTTAGAAACCTGTAGGCTTGTACCCAAACACCATGTTTACTTATAAAGCTATTATTCTTCACAAATTTCAATAGCTGCTACCGCAACGAACTTTTTTAAGTGCAGTGAGGTGATCGAATACAAGTGGCCTTGAGTAACTTAAAGTGAAAGTGGAGAAAGTGATAGTTGTAGCAAAACTTTCCGGCATCATACCAAAACTTCTGCATACCTCTACTTCAGTTCAGAGCTACTCCCAGCAGATCGTACTATCAAAATAAAAGAACGGGCCTAAGAGCTTTATAAAGCACGAACCTATACGAGTCGGCAGTCGATCCTCACAAATACTGCAATTAAATAGCCTCTTTCCTAATTCTAACCACACTGTGGCCATTCTCATTTAACTCTCCTTGATAATTGAGGCCGATAAAATAATCTGAAAAATGACGCACTTCAGTTTGCTGTGCAGTATTTTATATTATATAATAAAATGTTGGTTATTAAAATAGAATTGCAAAAATTGCGCGATGCACTCAAGTGGTGCAATGCCTATTAAATTGTGTTGGCTGGTGACAAATGCAAACAAAACTTCTAATGAGTTATACAGTTACATAGGCTCTAATGCATGTGTATGAGTGCACATATCTCACTATGGCCCCAGCACAAAGCGTGCGGGAGTTTGCAAAAATTTATTGCATCCACCAAACAAATATTGACCCAAATGTAATAAATTTATGTTTAAATAGAGCAAATAACAACAAAAATACTGCATATTGACAATTACAACGACAATCACAATTTGTTGCGAGCGACAGTAATGAATGCCACAATGAGCTGCATCAGCAGCGGACAAATGACCACAATGTGAAATAATTTCATTGTGCGAATATTTATGTGAATGAGTGTAGCATGCGACATTTGCCGAAAATGTCGACTATTTGACAATATTGTGACAATAGCACAATTCCAGTTGAATACCAATACATACTTATGTGTATATGTACTAGTGTGTGCGAATATTTATGTGATTTTATTATTGAAGCTATTTAATAGAAATTTATATACATCTGTGTGTGTGGAATATAAACGAATGTAGTCGGTTTTGATCACACAACTGCGAGCATAGAAATTTGTTAGTAAAAAGCAAAGTTCGGCAGTAATGTGCAGATTAAGAATGACAAAAATGCCAATTGAATTGTCATTGCTTACACATAACGGCATCATCTGTCAACGAGTGTCGGCGAGTGGGCGCAGGGGGAGCAGCTAAGGCGGATGCACCCGCTGTTCTTAATAATATTCTGAAGTGGGCGCTGAAGAGGGAGTATTTGTATGTGAGCTTATATGCATACACACAAATAAGTATATAAAATTTCATCGAATATTTTAGCAGTAAATATTCACTGCAACACATTTACCGCGTCATGTGGCAACACGCTGTCGAAATTACAAGATCCGTATGCTGGAAAGTTTATAAAGAAAGCTTCTCAAAGAAAATCAATTTCGTGTTCCATTTTGATTCGAGAAGCAGTGAAAGCAATGGAACTTAAATAGTTATGTGGTATGTAAAGAAAGGGAAGTAGGGAAATTAAAAAAAAAAAATTTTCATTTGTCCTTTAGATTATGCAATTTTCGATTTTTTCTTATGAAAAATTCGCGAAACATATGTGAATAATTTTTCCTCAATTCGAAGCGGGGATTTTTCAGTCGTATTTATGCATGTAGAACATTTACTTACTTGTACTTATGTATATACATTCTTTCCTTTTACATGGCACATCCTTTTCGCACTCAACCACCATTTTTATTTCCACTCTTCGGATGGTGTTAGTTATTCATATATGTTTGAAATTCAAGCACTTAAAATTTATTTTACGCTCGCATCGTGGTTTTATGAACTTCTTAAGCAGTAACCGCAATAAATGCAACGCGGCGTGTGCGTGACCTTTTATTATGCGTGCTCTGCCCGAGCGATAAAAGCTCGCCCTCTACCCTTTCCACAGTTCTGACACATTATTCTTTCGCAAATATGAGAAATACGTAAAATAGATTGCAGAAGCCAATAAATGTGTTTGCGGATATTCATAAGCGCATTTGACATATATGAAATTTGAATTTCATGTGCATGGAAAGCAGTGTAATTAAACTGTCACGTTTTGACCCTTTTTCTTCTATAAAAATAACAATTCGCTGGAGTAATAGCTTCATTTGGTTAACTTTTATTTTTTAAATATATAGCTTATGGGATCGTATAAAATTATGTGACATTAGTACATATCCTTGGGCTTTACAAGCTTGCAGCAATTGAGCAAAGTGCGGTATGAACTGCAAGCAAAATAATTTTTTGAAAAGAGCTCAGAAAACAGAAAAAATTTGAACTTTTTTGGTAAATGTTGATCGCAGTTAAGTAAGAGTTCAGTGTGGCAAGTGCAAATCATTTTTTCGCCTCAAATTTTTAAAAAGCGCAATAAACGCACCTTGGTTGGTGAGGAGCACTGACTTACATCGTGACCTCAAGATTACGTCGGCATCTCAACTTAAGAAACATATGCTGCAGCTCATATCGAAAGGCTCGAAAAGCATACCGACCTTGACTACGCGGCCTGCCAACCCAGATAAGCCATGCCGGAAATTAATAGAAAAATATTACTTGATAGTGGTAACTGGGGTAATTGAAGGAAATGTATTTAATACTTTACAGCATTTCCATAAAATTAAAAATTTGTGTTGGCATGCTGATATGGATACCAATAAGCCGTGTTTTTGCAAAATTCGATGGCTGAGTGTCGTGTATTGGCTGAGATTGCCAGTGCTGTGACTGCTCTACTAGTAACTCTCACAAGAGTGAATCATTCACATTTAGTGCGAATGTGCAATAGCTATGAATAATGCTTCCTTGCCGTCCTTTATTGTCTCTTCATTGCCTCAGGTCCATTACTATTAGTAATATATCTAGTTGTCTCTATTTTTCTCAGTTTTTCCTTTATGTCAACGACTAAAAGGCAATCACAAATGCGTCCAGCCTCAATCAGATCTTAACAATATTCTTGTCCGGTGCAACCTAAATCGTCTACATGTAAATACAAAGCACTGTTCAATATATTCTTACCCTGTCTGATTCATTATCCCTGCTTGGTGATTTTCAATTAAATAGCTTAGATAAAAAACGCGATCTTGAGATAATTTTTTATAACAAATTCTTGTTTCATCAGCTCATAAATCTTCCTCAAAGCTCGCGTTTATCCGACGTTATAGCTCTGAATTTGAAGACCCCTATACCTTAAAATTATTATTTACAGCTCTGGTACGCTACAAACTTAATTATCCAGTATTTCTTTGGAGACCCAATTGAGTGCCATATAATTCAACTTGAGCGCATTCCAAAAATCTTTGTACGTTTTGTTCCCCTTTCTTTGTTATTCACGGAACCAATTCCGTGTAATGACAGGGGCAGGGTGCATGTTAACCAACCCTATGTCTTTGTCCAATAGAAAGCCTATCCTCTCGCTGTAACTGTTTTTTACTTTACATGCATCTAATTATCCAATTTCTAAGGCGCTGAAAGAGTTTAATTCGCTCCCTAATCCTTTATAATTAGATTTCATTTTATCAAAATTTAAGTCTAAGCTCTTAGTGTTTGAAATTTTTAATTTCTTATTAATTCAAAAACTAAGTATGTACGAAAATTATTAAATTTTCTAGATTAAATAAATAAATAGTAGCTCGAAAGGTTTTCCATGGCGGAGGTTTGGCTAAAAATGTTGATGTTGATGATGCATGTCTTATCAGGTGTATGAAATAGATCAGTTTTCAAAAGTCTGTAATTATTCCTCGTAAAAAGGCCGACACCAGGTGGGATTTCCTTTATATCTTTTTATTTCACCCTTCACTCATGACTTTCGTATATAGAGTTTTATCTCATTTTTTACATAGGCTCACTCAAGTCGTTTACTACTATAATTAAAAGTATATTTGAATTGGAGTAAATACTTAAAACCTCGCATCCTCGCATCAATGATACACTGATCTTTCAGTTAAATTTCTTGTTGTTTCATTTCCATGAATTTATGGCAAAGATGAAAATCAATTAAAAACAAACAAATGAAAAGCAACATCACTCCAGGAAATCAATTGACCACTTTAAGGCAAATTGTAAGTAAATGACAATTGTAATCATCGGCAAAGGAGACAACTAAAGAGCCATCAAGCGCAGCAGTTACAACAAGTTTTCAATTCTACAATAAAAGGAACTTAAAAGCGCAACACAAAGAAAGTTAACACAAGAAAAGACTGTACAGCATTTACTAAATGAACTTTGCAGAAAAGTATGTAAGAGCAACAAGTAAAAGCAGAAAAATTGCATATAAAAGCTGCAACAAAAAGAGGGTAATTGCAGCGAACAATTAAACGCTCTGGACGATACTCTGTTGCTTCTTCTGCTAGTTCTTTTTGCTGGTCTTGCTTCGGCATTACCCTTTGCGCTGCTTACTTCAACTTCTCCGGAGACTTGTGTGCTATATACGAGTACTTTTCATTGTATCCTTTTAATTTCACATATAATAGATTGTCCTGCAGCTTATGCCTTTCTTTGCCCTGTGTATTGTCTTGTCACATCCTTTATCTTTTTCCTTTATTTGCTAACATCATCATGGTGCAGCTGCACGGAGCAGATGAAAGTATTTCATTTTTTTTACTTTTTAATTTGTAGGAAGAAGATCTTGCTTGTGTGCGTAATTGCCAATACAGCAAAAGTCTGAACTGGTGTAACTGCACCTATTTTCTAATTCATAAGTTTTGAATTGTATTTTCAAAATATTGGACGTGTCTGGTTGTGGCCAATCTAACAACATCAAATTTATTGGGAATAATTTTAGAACAATAAAGTAGAAGTTTCAAGCTCTTGAAAAATTCCGCTGACTTTTTATAATTTTTTTTCTCCATATATCAGATACAGGTCTTTACTATTACGTGGAAGTTTGTGGAATTTTTCTGATTTTTACGTAATATTCGAGGTATGGATTTATATGGTTTGTTAGATAATGAGATATGCTTTAATATAAAAATAATGAACATTCAAAAAATTTAAGAAAAATAATCAAAACTGGAAAAAATGTAAAAAAAAATGTGTGGAAATATGTATTGACTTATTAGCAAAAGAAGCTGGAATTAAAAAAACACTATTCTTAATCTATCTTTATATAACGGTTATGTAAATATGTATGTCAGGCATGCATTGCAAATCCATTCATCCGATTACGATGAAATATTTATGACTTAGTGTGAGTATACTTGCAAGGATTTGAAAGTTTGTTATGATCTTCCCGATGGCGCTGGCATCGCCATATTTTCTTGCTGTGCTACGAGTTTTGACTTATATTTTATCAATTTTATTGTCGCTACATTCTGCGACCTGAATACATTGGAGTGAAGCTGAGCGAAAAAGATTTGTGGGCTAAAACCCTGACTTCCTTTATCTCGTTAAGACCTTGGCCGTCTTTGGAATACATTTTAAGCCCGCCGCCATTGAGTTGCTACTGTAGGTGCGATTAAGATGACTTCCGTCTTTGCATCCGATCTAAATCTGAACGCAATCCACCCATAACATAAACCTCCCTGCACCAACATAGATATTCAGTCGACTATTAAGGGACTACTCCGCTTTCTGGCTCTTAAATGGTAGATTCAAGTGTAAAAAACAATAAGCAAAGCAGCCCAATATCTTCAGACGGTCGTCGGCTGGAATTCGAGTCGCTTAGTCTTAGCAGCATCATGCTTATTCAACTGCAGAAATTTGCAAAGTTGTCTTATCGCTGTCTGGAGTTACAGACCCAGGCTTGAAAGACCTATAAAGGTTGCCTTCATACCCACGGCAGACAAGAGCGCACACACATCTTCTAAAGATTTTAGCTCAATCAACATTTCATCCTTTCTGTGAAAGCAGTCAAATTGAGAAGCTCGGGCTACAAGTTTGATTTAAACTAAGGGCACTCGAGGAAGCTTAGTAGGTTTAAGTTCGTCCCCGTGACTGATCAATGCATACTCTCTATGGGTTAAAGTGGGACCTTCTCCGTTCACATCCACTCGTGGGAAAAGTGAATAGGTTACATCATTTGACGACAAGGCTTGAAAAGTCTCTTCGCGGATAGCTCTAGGATGATAGATGGCATTCTGCGAGGAGCTCACTATCAAACTTTCAAACATCAGCTCATATGAATATTTGGTCGCTTTAAATGGCCTACCCTGTACTACTTATACATGCAAATACGCGTATAGGCATAGGCACTTCCGAAGTGATAACAATGTTGCCTAAAACCTTGCGTTACGTGTTTGAAACACAAGAAAGTTCACATCAGCACTAGTGAAATACTTATAAGTACATATGCGGCGACATATGTGAGGGGGTGCAAGTATGGCCCTATCCTATCAATTTGCTACAGCGCTTCGCACAACAACGAATATTCCTGCATACAGGCGCTCTTGCTTGCATTTTAATTGACGCCAGCTGAACGATGCGTGCGTGTTTGTTGATAGCGTGTACGCCACTCATACCTATGCATAGGACTCTAACTCAACTTAAAAACAATATCCGACGCGAAATCGCCGCCATACCGGCCGAAATATTGGCCAAAACGATGGAAAACGCCGAAAAAAGGACACATTTGGCCATCAAGGCCAGAGGCAAACATTTGAAGGATATCATTTTCAAAAACTAGCTGGAACAAATCTCCTTGAATCAAAATAAATGATTTTTCATATCAACACAAAAAAAATGTTTTTTTCAATGTTTTTTTTCAGAAACAAATGGGCCCGCTTTAAATGGCCTACCCTG